>JAKSZU010000031.1:10922647-11152647 GCA_026018925.1 Tupaia tana | reverse complement strand
ACACACACAGGCGTGTCTGTGTATTCATGGTTTAGAAGTCTCTCTTTTTTCCTCTTTCCTTCCTCTTTCTCTTTTTCTATCTCTCTCTATATATATATGAATTGTCCAATTCATATGTATCATATGAATCTCTCTCTATAAATACATAGGCATATCTCATTTAGAAATGCATTTCAGTTTCTCATTTTAAATGTATCTTGAGGCCGTTGAAATGCCATGCTAGGAGTATTTAAAGCAATACATACCCCCTCCTTTTCTTTTTAAAGAGCTTTCCAATTCACGTTTTGATTGGATTTGATTCTTTCTGGCAGGTGGTTACCTTGTAATGTCGCCGTCCCTAGAAAATCAAGTCTGAAATGATTTAAGGAGACGCACGAGCTCAGTGGAAAATCGTCCTAATACAAACGTTTATTTCTGTGGGGATGGGAAGCAGCGACGTAGCGGAGAGTGAGGCAGAGCAGCCCGGGATGGGAATGGGTGTGCCCTGATGTTCTTGGGTCGGGAGTCTTGTTATTGGGGCTGCGTGTAAAGAAATGGTGTGGCATAGGTTTCTTTGGGGTAACCCACGAAATATCAGTGTTCTCCCTAGCAGAGAAGGAAAGTGCTCTGGGTTACCCCTTCTGGCCACTCGTACTTGGCTAAGGAGAAAAACGTATCTGCAACAATGCATAGAGCAGAAATGAGGTCTAAGACAATATGCACATGTTAGAATATATAACATACTACGATGGATGAAGGCACAATTAAGGACATTTGAAATATTAATCTCAGGACCCGTAGGTGGTGTGGTGGTTAAGGGCACTGGACTCCCACATGGCTGACCATGGTTTGAGTCCTGGACCTGTCAGCTTGCTTTCTGACTTTCTCTCTCTCTCCGTTAATTTTTTAAAATTAAAATAAAGTAAAGTAAAATAATTCTTTGAAAAATATGAATCTGGGACCAGCAGTTAGCGTAATGGCTATGTCGCTGGACTCCCATGTAGTCAACCGCGGTTCGCATCCCGGACCTGGTGGCTTAAAATTCACGCCAGGTGCATGTGCGTGCGTGCCCAAGATCCCGAGAGGAGAATGGAGGAGAAGGGATTGCGGCGTGGCCATCCCCCCCGGGGGGTGATTTCTCACTTTCTATCTCTCTGTCTCTATCTGTCTGGCGAGCGCACGCACCCTATAGCAAAAACCTCTCCAAAAAAAGAAAAAAATAAATAAATCTCTACATCTGTTACAAATTGTTACTCAAACTGTAAACAATATAGCAAAAAATCTTGCTTCTGGCCAGCCGATGGTGTGGTGATTAACACAGCTGGAATCCCACATGGTTGATAAAGTCCCAGACATGGAGGTTTGAAAAACATGCTAGGCACATGTGTGTGCATGCCCAAAATCCCGAGAGGGGCCTGAAGGGGGAGGGATTGTGGCATGGCCATCTTCTGTAGGGTGGGGAATGTTTTCTCACTTCTCTGTCTTTCTCCACCAAGAGCACATGCCCTGTAACAAAACTGAAAAAGAAAAGAATGTGATTTTTCTCCATTTTGAGAAGGAACATTTGAAATACAAATGTCTATATGGGTTTCAAGTGATTAAGTTGTTAAAATGGTTAAGGAAAAGCAAAACTTTGCTTTTGAACACTAAAAATCAGTGTCTACTCGATAGAGCACTTAGTAATAAAAAAAAAAAAAAATACGTGGGGCCAGCAGGTGGCGTGGTGGCTAAGGGCTCTGGACTCCCACATGGTCAACCACGGTTCAAGTCTCATCTCTCTCTCTCATTGTTTCTCTATGGTCAAATTAAAATAAGTAAATAAAGATACAATTTAAAAAAAAGAAATACATATTTCAAGCTCTTTTCATTTAAAAATCTATGTAGAAAATGCGAAGCTGAGCCCCTGGTAAGGACTGGTGTACCCTCTCAGGGTGTCAGCATGGGTAAGAGGGTCCGTCAAGTGAATTATGGAGAGTTTCCATTCCAGGAATCATAGTGAACACTTTCCCACCGGTAAAACCCACACGGGAACCCACATAGATGAGAGAATCAAGCTGGAAAATTAACCCCACACTGTCCTAAGTCTTCAACCTTCCTGTCCAAAAGCAGTCCTGAGATTTCTCTTCTCCATGCCAATCTATACTAGATAAAATGACAATCAAACTGGGACCAGCAGATGGCGTAGTGGATAAAAGGTGCTGGACACTCCCACATGGCCGACTACGATTCGAGTCCTGGACCTGGCTGCTTGCTTTCTCGCTTTCCCTTTCCCTCTCTGTCTTTCTCTGGTCAAATTAAAAAAGAATAACAAATAGACTTAATTAAATAAATAATTTTTTTTGAGAGATTTTTGCTACAGGGCGCGTGCGCTTGCCAGACAGAGACAGAGAAACAGAAAACGAGAAATCACCCCCTAGGGAGGATGGCCACGCCGTAATCCCTTCTCCTCCATTCTCCTCTTGGGATCTTGGGCACGCACGCACACACGCCCGGCGTGAGTTTTAAGCCACCGGGTCCGGGACACGAACCGCGGTCGACTACGTGGGAGTCCAGCGACATAGCCATTATGCTAACTGCTGGTCCCAATAAATATTTTTTTTAAAATGACAGTAAAGCTATCATACAGAGCCAGCAGGTGGCATGGTAGTTAAAGCAATGTGCATTCCACATGGCTGACCATGGTTTGAATCCCAGACCAGATAACTTGAGAATCATGCCAGGCATGTGTGTGTGCATGCTCACAATCCCAGGGGGAAAATAGAGAAAAGGGGATCGGAGTGTGGCCATCTCCCGTCAGGGGTGATTTCTCACTTTCCCTCTCTCTGTCTCTCTCCAGCAAACACGTATGCCCTATGGCAAAAACCGAAAAACTAACAAACAAAAAATAAACTATTGTAAATCATGAAATAATTTAAAGATGGAAGTGGCAGGCAAATCTTTGATTGGTGAAACCAGCCCCAGACAAATACCACCATGCAGCTTAAAGATGATAGACAGTGGGACCAGCAGTTGGCCTGGTGCTGGCAAGTGCTGGACTCCCACAAGGCTGACTACGGTTCAAGTCCCAGACCCAGTAGCTCGAAAATCAAGCTGGGCACAGGTGTGTGCGTACCCAAAATCCCAGGAGGAGAAAGGAGGAGAATGGAGAAGGGTTGTGGCATGACCATCTCCCCTGGGAAGTAATTTCTTGATTTCCCTGTCTCTGTTTGGTTCTGTCTCTCTCTGTAGAGTGCATATACCCTATGGCAAAAATCTAAAAAAAAAAAAAAAATGCTAGACACTATCTTATCTTATTCAAGACACTTGATAATACAGAGTTTTCTACTTTTCTCTAAGTCCAAACCCTAAGCAATTCAAATGTACTTTTTTTATTTTATCATTTTTTTACAGTTAATTGTACACCGTGGTGGGCTACAGTGTGGTTTTTCAAAGCATGCATGTGGTGTAAGATAATCAAATTAAGACATTTACATATTCATTGTCTTCAACAAACAAGATTACATTATGTTATGCCTCTTTGATTTTCATTCTGCCGGGCTCTTTTTTTTCCCCACAATTTATACATATATATGATGAGCAATGCCCTTTTTTTTCTTTAACAGAAATGTGATTTATAATTGAAATGGTAAATTACCCCATGCATTCCTTGCATAAATTAATTTATTGTAGCCTAATGATTGTTTAATTACACTTGAATGAAAATAGCTCAAGGGGCTGGCAGGTGGCATGGTGGTTAAGGCACTGGACTCCCACGTGGCTGACTGTGGTTTGAGTCCCGGACCTGACAGCTTGCTTTCTCACTATCCCTCTCTCTCTCTCTGTCCCTCTCTGGTCAAATTAAAACAAATACATAAAGTTCAATAAAATGACTCTTTAAAAAAAAACAGTTTGATAACTTGTATCTTATTACTCAGCATAATAAGAATCTTATTATTCATTCTAGATATCCACATTACATCATAGAATAAGCATGCTCTATACTGCATCAAGATAGTTATCCGTAAATATATTTTAAGGGTTGAAATGTTCCATTATATGAAATGTTTTGAAAGGATAAGCAGTTGACCCACATTCTATTTTCAGAATCAAAATTCACATCGTATGGACACTATGTAACTTCTTGCTTCTGCAAATGATATTGACTATGTCAACTCTTCAAATATTTGCACACGCTAAGTAGGTAAATGTTTGAGGTTTCATGCCAGTGTAAGATGAGGTACGCACAATTTTTTAAAAATGAAAACAGCTATTGTTGCGATACTACATGACTACAAGAAAACCGAGAAAGCAACAGTTTTCTTCTCTGCAATGCCTTAGCCACCACGCCACCTGCCAGCCCCAGTAAGACTCTCTCTTTCCTTGTCCATGTCACTAATTCCCACTCAACACTTTTTATTCCTACTCACACCCTTCTTTCCTTCCTTCTTTCCAATTTCCTTCCTCAATCTCTTCCTCTCTTCCTTCCTTCCTTCCTTCCTTCCTTCCTTCCTCTTTCTCCTTTCTCTTTCTCTCTTAGAAGAGAGATGCACCCTCTGCAAGGTCTCACACCATGATCTGTCCCCAACCTTCCCAGGCAACTAGGACCACAGGTGCATGCACATGGCTGGCACAGACAGATCGACCCAGGCACTAACCCTGACCTTCCCTATGGCCTCCAACATTGCCAAGTATTGCACAGTTTGTGCCTCCATGGCTGGGATAGACCTTTCTGTTCACGAAGGGTGAGAAATGGGTGTCCCCAGGAAAGGAAAGGGAGTGAAGAGACATGCCAAGGAGAGACCTGGGGGTAAGGCATATTCTGGGAGTGAACGCATGTGTTGATTAATTAATTATGCAAGGAGTTCATGACAAATACGCCATTGTTGTCCCTGCCCGGAGCACTCTGAGGCAGAGCAAAGAGAGTCAACGTAACTAGGGCATTTTTCTGAGAATTAAAAATGCTATTCATGCGGCCAGGAGGTGACGTGGTGGTTAAGGTGCTGGACTTCCACATGGCTGACCATGGTTCGAGTCCTGGACCCAATGACTTCCTTCCTCACTTTCCCTCTCTCTCTACATTCAATTTAAAATGATAAAAATAATCATAATAACAACGATGAATAAAATAATGCTTTAAATAAATACAAAAATAAAATGCTATTCAGGAAGCCAGCAGGTGGCATGGTAGTTATGTGGCTGGACTCCCACATGGGAGTTCAAGTCCTGGACTTGGAGCCGTAAAAATGTGAGTGTATAACCCAAATCCCAGGAGGTAAATAGAAGAGAAGGGATTGTGATGTGGCCATGTCCCTGGGGAGTTATTTCTCTTTTCCTTTCTGTCTCTCTCTAGCGTGTACACAAGCCCTGTGCCAAAAACCTAAACAAACAAGCAAAAAAAGCATCAAAACAAAATGCTGTTCTTTCCCATAATCTCACTAAAAGAACAATGGTATATATATGTAGGAATAGCTCACAAGAAATAAATAAGAGAGCAGATGACAGTATGTTTCAATACCATAACACAATCTGGAAACCACCAAGACAAATCCTAATGTATCCACATCACAGAAACCAGGCACTTTCCCGGTTACGTGGGAGTAAATCAGAAAACATGACAATTGTTGGCCCCAAATCCTGGAAGTACCTCCAATTTAGGTAGAAGAAGTGATGGAATTTGAGGTCCCAAGTGTGGTATAAAGCAGGTATTCTTGAAAGATGAACTCTCTGGGTGAGGCATATCCAAATAACTGAGACTTACTTGATCTAGTAGTTGACTCACCAGAGATAGTTTATCTCTTACGGGAGGTTATTTTTGTAGACATCAGTTACAACTTGTAAGCAGGGACAGGTATCCAAAAAATGAGAATCAAGAGAAAGTTCTCTCTAGGAAAACTGGTAAGTCCAGAGAAAACAGAGATAGGTATTAATCTATTTTTTGAAAGAGAGATTTTTAGTATAGGGCTCATGAGCTCACCGGAGAGACAGAGAGAGACAGGGAGATAGAAAGCAAGAAATTACCCTCTAGAGGGGATGGCCAGGTTGCAATTCCTTTTCCTCCATTCTCCACTTGGGATCTTGGGGATGCACAACATGTGCCCCATGTGAGTTTCAAGTCTCCAGGTCTGGGATTCAAACTGTGGTTAGCCATGTGGGAGTCCAGCAACATACCATTATGCCATCTGCTAGCCCCAAATCTTTACACATGCATGTTGAAAACACACTTCTCTGATGTAAGTGTATCATTATGGCATACAAAATGAATTTTCCCACCATGAATACACTGTGTGTTAGTCCAGTCCACACACATTACCATCAACAGATAATTTTCCATTTTTTTGTGTCCCTTAAATGTTTTGGTTCTTTCTTTTTGCCTTGATTCCCTCCCTCTCATCCTCCCCCATCTGCCAGCCTTCTTTCATACTACCCATAGTATCCACAGCTGCTGTCCAATTATACCTTCCAGTCTTTCAGCCTCTACCATGGAGCACAGACATTCAGGATATATTGAGTGGGGACATACAGTGCTTCTCTTTCATAGTCTGGCTTGCTTTGCTTAGCATTAAATCTTCCTTATTCATCTACTTTCTATCAAAAGCCAGGCTCTCATTTTTGTTTTAACTTTTTTTATGGTAACTGATACCATTTGGAAATGTAATTTCTATTTTCCTGAGGTAGAGGTTTGTGGGAGAGAGACAGAGAGGAAAAAAAAGTGATAAATCATCTGCCAGTGGGGATGGCCATGCCACAATCCCTTCTCCTCCATTCTCCGCTAGGGATCTTGGGCACATACACGCATGTGTCTTGTCAATGTCAAGGAAATGCTAGAAAATCCTACTGTATTTTAATTCTTTGATATTCCTTTTCTCATTTTATAATTTTGTTTTAGGCATTTTTACTATGAGGCGTGTGTGTTCACCAGACAGAGAGAGAGAGAGAGAGAGAGAGAGAGAGACAGACAGAAAGGAGGAAATCACTCCCCAGGGGGATGGCCACTCTGCGATTTCTTCTCTTCCATTTTCCTGGGATTTGGGGGCATGCACACACACACACACACACACACACACACACCTCCCCCCCACACACACCTGCTGTGAGTTTGAAGCTGTCAGGTCCAGGATTTGAACAGCAGTTGACCATGTGGGAGTCCAACAAAGTAACTGCTATGGGGCCTGCTGGCCCTAAGCCCTTAAATATTTTCCATCCAGAAGGGTTGAATTCATGAATGCAGATGAAGAGTCAACTGTACTGTAACAATAACACAAAGTCTCACAGCCTTTTTTTTTTTTTCTTTTCCTCTTTTTTTAATTGTCCTATGGGGCACATTACATTTGCCAGGAATTTCCCAAATCAAAAGTCAAAGACAAAACAACAGGATCAGGAAGAACTGTGGGATGGCAAAGTTGTAACTGTAACTTATTAGTGGGATACCAGAAGAAGAAGAAAGAGGACATGAGATTAGAAATCATTAAAGTCACATGATCAACAAACTTCTAAAATCGATGACTGACGCTGACCACAACCTAAGACATACGGAGACTATCAAACAAGGCAAATAACAAAAATTGCATCTAGGTATCAAGTGCATGTTTTTAGAATTTTTAAAGAATTATTTTATTTAACTTTATTTATTTTGAATTTGATCAGAGAGGGACAGAGCAAGGGTGAAAATGAGAGAAAGAGAGAGAGAGAAAGTGAGAAAGCAAGTCGCCAGGTTCGGGACTTGAACGACAGTCAGCCATCTGGGAGTTCAGCACCCTTAACCAGCACGCCACCTGCTGGCCCCTGTTTTCAGAATTTTTGCCACAGAGCACTTGCTGGAGAGAGACAGAAAGACAGAGGGAAAGGGCAGGTGAGAAATTGTTTCTCCAGGGGGTTGGCCATGCTGCAATCCCCTCCACTCCCTGGGTTTTGGAAACATGCTCACACATGCCTGGTGTGATCCTCAAGCCTCCAGATCTCGGACTTGAACTGTGCAGCTAGCCATGTAGGATCCAGCAGTCCCTCCATGGCACCTGCTGGCTCACTTTTCCTTTTTCTTTCTTTCTTTCTTTTTTTTTTTTTTTTTGGACTGTTGTGTATATTATAATTACCTCATTTGATGTATTTGCTAATTTCGCCTGAGAAGGCAAAATTGGCAAGTGTTGACTATCATTTCTAAAATGTCAAAGAACAAGGGTGACAACATAAATCAGACCGGCTTCGTGGTGTCTGAAGGCAGTATGTGGGAATGACTGTGAATTGTTTCCAGAAAAATGAATATTAGCTCTTAACGTTGGAAAGAGTCCAACCCTTCCCTACATCTTGGAATACAGGCACTCTCTCTTCAGTTAACAACTGAGGTCCTTAAGAGAACTGGTAGGATGGGGGTGGCAGGTGGTGTGGTGGTTAAGGTGCTGGACTCCCACATGGCCGACAACAGTTCGAGTCCTGGACCTGGTGGCTTCCTTTCTCACTTTCCCTTTGTCTCTGTCTCTCTCTGGTCAAATGAAAACATGAATAATAATAACAGTTAAAAATAAGTAAGTAAAGAATTATTTTAAAAAAGAGAGAGAGAGAGAATTCATAGGTAAATGAGGAGCTTAAAGGCCAATGTCTTATGGTGTATCCTGGTGTCCTAGATTATGTATTTTTCAAAGGCTATCACGTTAGGATAAAGGAATTCTATCCACGCAAAAAGCAAACATTAGATGGGCAACAGAAGGGTAAACAGGTGACGTTGTGGCTAAGGCACTGGATTCCCACATGGTCAACCACTGTTCGATTCCCCGATCAGGCAGCTTGAAAATCACACCGGGTGTGTGTGCGCGCATATCCAAAATGCTGAGAGGGGAATGGAGGAGAAGGGATGGCTGCATGGCCAGCCCCCTGGAAAGGGATTTCTCATTTTCCCTCTCTCTGTCTCTCTCTCTCTGGAGACTGCTCTTGGCCTATGGCAAAAACATTTAAAAATAAATAATGTATGTCTTAATGTTCTTCTGTGCAAACAGGCACCACGACTTTTCCAGTGACCCATAATTTAAAAATACATTTTAAAGAGATGAGCACCAGTAGGCAATGAGACACACCACAATGCCGTACTGGGAAGGCAGTGTAATTATTTTCATGTATTCTGAACAGTGCTGTGGGTACACACAGATGTACAAATTTATAAATGAGATACAAGACTGCGAATGTTTGGTGTGGTGAATGCCAAGCAACGGCAGGAAGAAGACAAAGATTAAGAAAGGGATTCCTGACGCTGGAGACCAGGTCTTAAGAACGAGTAGTTGTTAAACAGGGAGGTGACTGGGGCCAGCAGGTGACCTAGGGGCTAACGTGTTGGACTCCATGAGGCCAACCAGAGTTTGAGTCCAGGACCCGGCAGCCTAACACTTACACTGGGTGTAATCCCAAGAGGAGAATGGAGGAAGAAGGGATTGCGGTACGTCATCTCCCATGGGGGGAGGGGTGATCTCTCACTTTCCCTCTCTCTGTCTCTCTGTGTGTCTCTGGCAAGCACATGCACCCAAGAGCCAAAATTTCTCATAAAAAGCCAATGAGAGCAAATACGCATGTCGTTAACGGGTGGGGTGGCTGTATTTCCCAACCCAATCGCTGTTAACCACACAACAAGCGACCACCCTGTCTTGTCCTCATCTTCTCCCCAGCTCCCTGCAGATCAATTCACATCAGGCAGTAAACACGCTTCTGGCGAGCGAGCACAATGCAATTTGAAATGTAGAAAGGAACGGATTCCAAGACTGAGAAATGAATGCCCACACCCAGAGGCACAAATTAATTATTTTCCAGAGTCGGCACCTGCTAATCCATAACAGGGAACGACACAGGGCTTTAATAAGGGATGAGACCTACGAGGAACAGTAAACGATTCTTCTCAGCGTCTGTGCATTTTCTAACCTGCTGTCGTTGAGTGCCATAGATGCAAAGTTCTTTTTTTTTTTTTTTTTTTCTTTTTAAGAGAGAGATTTTTGTTATAGGAGGCAGCATGTACTCACTGGAGAGACAGAGACAGAAAGCGAGAAATCACCTCCCAGTGGGGATGGCCACACCACAGTCCCCTCTCCTCCATTCTCCTCTTGGGATTTTGGGCACACATGCATGTGTGCCTGGTGTGAGTTTTAAGCTACCAGGTCTGGGACTTGAACAGTGGTCTGCTACATGGGAGAGTCCAGTGATGTAGCCATTATGCCATCTGCTGGTCCCCAAAATGCAAAGTTCTATGAGCATCATGTAAACTCCTTTTCAGAAAGCAAATGCAATGGCCTGAGGATAGTACAGCGGTAATGCAACTGGATACACATGGGTGGGTTTCAGGTTCAAATCCTGCAGCCTCCCTGCAATGCTGGGTAGGCACACACCTGGGGTCTAGGACAGCTGAGGCTAAGAGCGAACAGCAGCAGGAAGTCTCTGTTGGGCGTGCCAGGCTTGCTATCTCTCTCTCATGCCAAAATAAATGAAATTAAAAAAAAAAAAAAAAAGGCACAGTGGGAGTGTGAGTGAGTTCAAGGGAAATGGTCTCCCTTTCCATGCAAGACCTCTCTGAACGTGGGACCATGATGGGGTGGGGCTGAGGTTTGCGTGCGTGCCCAAGATCCCGAGAGGAGAATGGAGGAGAAGGGATTTGGCGTGGCCATTCCCCCCTGGGGGGTGATTTCTCACTTTCTGTCTCTGTCTCTCTCTGTCTTCCTGGCGAGCGCACATGCCCTATAACAAAAACCTTTCCAAAAAGAGAAAAAAAAAATACATTTCTGGGATTTAGTATAGCACATGATATAAATGCCACAAATGGAATGTATATTTTGAAAACTTGAAAAATGCTATAAGCGAATGTAGATTTTATGTATACTTTTTCATATATTTGTATATTCCTAACATTACATATATTGAAAGTTATGTATAAAATACTGAACTAATGTCAGTACAGCAGGTAGTTCTCATTACCTTGCAAAATGAACTTAGTCATTTTAAAAGTAAACAAGTACAGGATCCAGCAGGTAGCATAGTGGTTAAGGTGCTGACTGCCACCTGGCCAACTATGGTTTGAGTCCTGGACCCGGTGGCAAAAACCTGTAAAAAAAAAAAAAAAAAAAAAGCATCACGTTTCCTGAAGATGAATTTGTGAAGGGCCAGGAAGGTACAATTATGAAGGCAATGACCTGAGAGGGAGAGAGAGAGAGAGAGAGAGAGAAAGAGAGAGAGAGAAAGCCACCAGGTCTGGGACTTGAACCATAGTCAGCCATGTGGGAGTCCAGCACCTTAACCACCACGCCACCTGCCAGCCCCAAAGATGAATATCTCGTGAAGCATTGTAATGGGTATGAGACACATCAACGTCATAATTCATATAATTACATAGCGTTTTGTAGTTGGAAACAGAGACACCCTAAACCAATGTATTCAGTTGGGGAGAGAAAAACGTGGCCATCTCACTGAAAGTGTGTGGAACGTGCCTCCGTCATTTCCATTCCTACGTCTGTTTCACAGGCCAAACTGTCCACTATGCCAAGATGACATCTTTAATGTTCATGCTCATTTCATTTTGCTTTTGTTTTGCTTTTTTTTTTTTTTTTTTTGGATGGGAAGGGGGGGAAGTAGAATCCCAGGAGGGAAAAAAAAAAGTCATGAATAAGCTTATAAGTAACATTTCCATAATCTTAACCATAAAGCAGCTATCCTAGCAAGTGCAAACCGTATCTTCCAGTAGCGATCAGTCACGCTGACGACTCTCCTCTAATTGCAAGAAATATCTACAGAATCGCTCCCTGCAAATTTCCTTCTGTTTAAAGAAGCTGCCAAGGCACTGAAGAGCTGGAGTTTCAGGGACATTTTCTTCACGCTTCCTCTTTTGCCTTCCTCTTTTCACTGTTGTTGTTTATTATTACTATTATTATTATTATTTAGGTTTTAGCCATGGGGCACCTGCAGCTACTGGAGAGAAATAGAGAAGAAAAGTGAGAAATTGCCTACCCGGGGCATGATCGTGTTGCAGCCTCCTCTCTTCCATTCTCCTCTCTGGATTTGGGGCACGCATGCACACGCGTTTGGCGTGAGTTTCAAGCCACCGGGTCTGGGACTTGAACCGTGGCTGCCCGTGTGGGAGTCCAGATGGTTAACCAGCAGTCCACCTGCTAGCTTGTCTGTTCACTGTTGTTGCAAGGTTGTTGATCCTTAAACTGGAACACACACACATCCGCTACTTGAGAATGAAAGCAGTAATGACCTGTGTGAGACTTTTAGGCTTGGTGCATTTTTATCTACACACAATTGTCTTCCTTTTGAACTCTCATAAAAACGGGCCATGTCTGTGATTGATTAAGTGCTCATATATAAAGAAATATAAAGTGATTCCTCACGGATTAGGTTAAAGCAATATATATGTATATATTTAATTTGCTATAGGGCACATGCGTTTGCCAGAAACAGACAGAGAGAGAGAAAGAGAGAGAGAGGGGAAGTGAAAAATCACCTTCCAGGGGTATGGACACACTGCCGTCTCTTCTCCATTTCCCTTTCAAGACTTTGGTCTCACACGGGATTTTCAACCCACGGGGTTGGGGACTCAAACCGCGCCATCAGCCATGAAGGATTCAACTGCCTTAATCTGCATGCC
Source organism: Tupaia tana (assembly GCA_026018925.1). NCBI lineage: Eukaryota > Metazoa > Chordata > Mammalia > Scandentia > Tupaiidae > Tupaia > Tupaia tana. The sequence goes on along the minus strand of JAKSZU010000031.1, from coordinate 11,140,079 downwards.
ACCTGCTAGCACAAAGCAATATTTTAAAGAAAACTATTTTATAGGTTTACCCAGTCAAAAAGGAATAGTTGTTCTCTATGTCTGACCTCCCTTGTGTCTTTCTCGTTTACATTCTTCTGGAGAAGCGTCTTACTGCCAATTACCGAGGTGTAAATACTGTTGATCCTGTTGCCAGCACCCAATCCTAGCTTCCCTGTCTCTTTTCTCTCTGTCTTTTGTGCCAAGGTCATTGACGTGTCTCAGGATCGTATTTTGCCTTGTTGATGCACAAAAAGCATGAAATCCTTTTATACTAAATGTTACATTTGCATATTTTATAAAAATTAGAAAGCATAGGGGGCGTGACCATGGCACAGGGCTGAAGCCTGATGCTCCATGAAGCTGACCCATAAGGGCAGAGTCTGCGTTTGCGTTCAGACACTGCCCTGACACACGCGTGTCTATGATCCGGGCTGACGGAAGATGGGTGGGTGGTGGCATTGGGACCACACTGGGAGCTGTCTCTCTGTCTTTGTCTTTCTTACTCCTGGAGGAGATTAATAAACTCACAAAGAAATGAGGAAGTAGAAATAGGTAAAAGCAGCCCTGTGGCCGAGTAGTTAAGGGAGTTAGACCTCACATGGTCAACTGCAGTTTGAATCCCAGCCCTGGCAGCTTGAGAAACATGCCTGGCGGGGACCAGCAGTTAGCGTAATGGCTGTCGCTGGACTCCCACGTAGTCAACCGCGGTTCGAGTTCCGGACCCGGTGGCTTAAACTCACGCCAGGCGCGTGTGTGTGCGTGCCCAAGATCCCGAGAGGAGAATGGAGGAGAAGGGATTGCAGCGTGGTCATCCCCCCTGGGGGGTGATTTCCTGCTTTCTGTCTCTCTGTCTCTCTCTGTGTTTCTGGCGAGCGCACGCGCCCTATAGCAAAAACCTCTCAAAAAAAAAAAAAAAAGAAAAGAAAAGAAAGAAAGATGCCTGGCGTATGTGTGCACGTGCCCAAAATCCCAAAAGGAGGGAAAGGTGGAGGAGAAGGGATGGTGGTGTGCCCATTCCTGGGGATGGTGGTGTGCCCATTCCTGCCCATTCCTGGTGGGGATGGTTTCTTCCCCACTGTCTGTCTCCCTATCTCCTTAAAGTGAGTGTACACACCCTGTAGCAAATTGTCTTCTTTTTTTAAAAAGGCAAAAATAATAATAATAACATCTAGGTAGCATTATATTATTTTATATATATAATTATGTATTTAATTTTATCTATGATTACTCTTTAATTTGCTCAGAGAGAGAGAGAAGGAAAGTGAGAAAGCAAGCTGCTGGGTCCAGGACTCGAACCACAGTCAGCCATGTGGGAGTCCAGTGCCTTAACCACTACACCACCTGCTGGCCCCATTGTATTCCTTTTTTTTAATATTTATTAAAATTCTAAAAAAGAATTGTTTTATATAACTTTATCTATTTATTTAGTTATTTGAATTTGGCCTGAGAAGAACAGAGCAAGAGAGAGAGAGAGAGAGAGAGAGAGAGAGAGAGAGAGAGAAACCAAGCTACTAGGTCCAAGACTCGAACCACAGTCGGCCACGTGGGAGTCCAGTGCCCCCAATCTCCACGCCACCTGCTGACCCCAATTAAATTTTATTTACTTTTATTATTTCTTAATCTGCCCAGAGACACACACAGAGAGAGAGGGAAAATGAGAAAGCAAGCTGCCAGGGGAACCAGCAGTTAGCGTAATGGCTATGTCGCTGGACTCCCACATGGTCGACCACGGTTTGCGTCCCGGACCCGGAGGCTTAAAACTCACGCTGGGCGCGTGTGCGTGCGTGCCCAAGATCCCGAGAGGAGAATGGAGGAGAAGGGATTGCGGCGTGACCATCCCCCCCTGGGGGGTGATTTCCTGCTTTCTGTCTCTATGTCTCTCTCTGTCTGTCTGGCGAGCACATGCGCCCTATAGCAAAAAACCTCTCCAAAAAAAAGAAAGCAAGCTGCCAGGTCCGGGACTCAAACCCACGGTCAGGCATGTGGGAATCGAGCACAGTAAACCACTACGCCACTGGTAACATTGTATTGTGGTTCCCTGCTTGAGAGTCTGCGAGGTGGACGTGGGGTTAAAGATAAGGCACAGCTAAGGTTCCATGAGCTGTGGGGTGGCAGTGCGACTTCCACGCTGCCGCTGCTCGTCTCTGTCACCATCTGGCGTCCACACAGGAGCTGGGAGAGCAGGCGGAGCTCAGCTCACAGCTGCATGCGTTCTTGTGGTCCGTTCCACGGGGCACCCCTCCCAGGGCTGCCCTGGGCACTCTGTTACCTAATACTATTTTGCTACATAAATAGGGCACGGGAGTTGCCCACTTGTACAGCAGATTGTGTATAGACCATGTGCATTTTGCATTCTGTCCTAACTACGAGGGGACTTCAGAAAGTTCACCAGGAAAAATGGAATCAGTGGCTGGCAGGTGGCATGCTGGTTAAAAGGCGTCAGATCCTCCCGTGGCCGACCATGGTTCGAGTCTCGGACCTGGTGGCTTGCTTTCTCGCTTTCCCTTTCTCTTTCTCTCTCTGGTCAAATTAAAAAATAATAATAACAGATGGAAATAAATGAATACATATTTTAAAAATGGAATCAAGTATGCATTTGTTTTTGTGTAAAAAGACATTGAGATTAATGCAGTTGTTTTTTTCTTTTTCATATGCGTTTCCCATAAACTTGAATTTCTTGCATCTAAGTTACTCTTGGTGAAGGTAACATTTATTTCTCTGGACTTCTCTCTTTCACTCTTTCTCTTTCTCTCTCTCTCTCTTTTTAAACCTGACCTCCATCTAAATCTGGATGAAGAGATTTGCACGAATAATGAGGACGGGCATGCTCTGTAAATTGCCTGATAATTGCATAATACAGCAGGGATAAACACTCCACTCAGTCGTTGGCGTGATGACAGCCACACACGTTAGAAATGGAATCAGACGGCATGCCCTCGGAGGAGAGGAAGTGGCTTCGATTCTGCAGCTCTGTTTCTGAGCCCAGCTCTGAGGAGCAGCTGCAGTGCAGCCCTGCAGGAAGCCTCCCCCTCCTCCTCCTCCTCCCTCTCTGGCCTGGCCTGCCGGGACTGCCAGGCCCCCTGCACCGACTCAGCTCAGCTCAGCTCAGCTCAGGCAGCTGCAGGAGAGAAAGAGACCTCGCCTTCATCAAAACAGGCTTTGAAGCGCTTCTGTGGATCAACACTCTTCATTGATGACCGACTTAATCCTTTCATAAAAGCTCACTTTGTTAAGTGGCTGGGCTTTCTGAGGCAGCCCACGCTTGCATTTGCATGAGTTCATTAAAGGCGATCAGACACCATGAGATGCCTAAAAATATTGCAGGAGGCTTCTGGGGAGAGCCTGTGCGTCCCGGCTCAGCCGGGGCGAGGACGAGGTGGCGGGACTCTTTGGTATCGAATTAGGTTTCCTGAAATAGAATTCTTTCCATTTTGGGTCCAGCTGAGGTTGATATATGCTGGAGAATTCTTCGTTCTCTATTAACTGAGCGACAGGGAGAGTTTTTTTTTTTTTTTTCTTTTTCCTATTCTGTTAACTATAACAGATTGGATCACCGAAGGATCAGTAATATTCTAAAATGTAAGTGACATTCAGGTCATGGCAATATTGTGTCGCTGGCTCGGATAGATTCTGGCTTCAGAAAAGCAGTTTGTTTCAAGCACGGATTGGACAGTGTGTGAAAATTTCATTTGCACCAGACTTCCCGTGCCTGTGGGTCTTCCATGCTTAAGTGAGGGCGTTAATCACACCGGTATTTGAGTGCATCCCGGTGACTGTCAAACGGGAAGGGTGTCACTTACCATCCACCTGAAGAGATAGGGGCAAAGACAGGGTTAGGAAATGCTACAAGTGATTTTTCTTTTTAAAGAATTATTTTATTTAACTTCATTGATTTGTTTATTTGTTTTTCATTCGACCACAGAGGGACAAAGTGAGAGAGAGAGGAAAAGTGAGAAAGCAAGCCACCAAGCCACCAGGTCTGGGACTTGAACCGCAGTCGGCCATGTGGGAGTCCAGCGCCCTTCACCACCACACTATCTGCTGGCCTTGCGAAGTGATTTCTTTTTTTTTTTTTTTTCTTTTTTTGGAGAGGTTTTTGCTATAGGGCGCGTGCGCTCGCCAGACAGACAGAGAGAGACAGAGAGATAGAAAGCAGGAAATCACCCCCCAGGGGGGATGGCCACGCCGCAATCCCTTCTCCTCCATTCTCCTCTCGGGATCTTGGGCATGCACGCACGCACACGCGCCCGGCGTGAGTTTAAGCCGCCGGGTCCGGGACTCGAACCGTGGTCGACTACGTGGGAGTCCAGCGACATAGCCATTACGCTAACTGCTGGTCCCGTGAAGTGATTTCTTTTTAAGGTAGAAAGGAATTCAATAATTGTAAAATAAATAGATAAAGTTAAAAAAAAATAAACAAGGGAATTCAAAATTTATGACCTAGCTCTTCCTTTTATTTGAAAAGTCCCAACAGACTAACAACAAGCCCTATTCTTAACGCAAATCGAACATGAAATAAAAGAGGAAAATAAAAGCTAAAGGCACTTATAAAACGATTCAGGGAAGTACATAAGGAAAAGGTGAAAAGATCAGGGTTAGTAGTGGTGTGGTGGTTAGGCTGCTGGACTCCCACACTGCTGACCACAGTTTGAGTCCTGGACCCGGGAACTTGAGAACCATGCCAGGTCCGTGTGCGTGCATGCCCCAAATCCTGAAAGTAGAATGGAGGACAAAGGATTGCAGCATGACCACCCTTCCCCTGGGAAGGTGATTTCTCCCTTTCCCTCTCTGTCTCTTTCTCCTTCCCGTGCACGTGCAATATAGCAAACACTTAAAAATAATAATAATGGTGAAAACAAACAATGGATGAGAGACGAGCTTTTAAGACAACGGGTACCAGGAAATGAGAACCTGATCCTTGCAAGATGGAAAGAGTTACTACAATCATGTCAGCTACTTCCTCAAGGGTGTTTGGAAGCTTTGACTTGAGAGGGAAGAAGCCGGATGGAGCCCAGTCGACTCCGTGCCTCGGAGGCTGGATGGTGCTGTAAGCATCACGTGGGCAGGTCCTGCAAGGCGGACCCACGTGGGCAGGTTTTGCACTCACGCACAGAGACTCCCTGACTGTGCCACACCAGTGATCCCAGCTCGCTGAGGCTGTGGATGCTTTGTGTTGTCAAGACCTCGTTGGGGGTTTTCGCTCTGTCTCCCTGTCTCTGTGTCTCTCTCTGTTTTTCTGTCTCTGTGTTTCTCTTGCTCAAAATGAATAGATGAAATTTAAGAACAGACTATGGGTGTCCAGTAGAGATTTTGGGCACGTACGTGCATGCGCCTGGTGGGAGTTTCAAGACGCTGGGTCCAGGACTTGGATCACAGTCCACCATGTGGGAGTCCAGTCTCTTGTCCCTTGGTCCACCTGCTGGTCTTCTGTCTTTTAGTCAGCCACCTTTGTTCTGTTAGAGAGATTTTTGCTATAGGGTATGTGCACTTACTGGAGAGAGAGACAGAAAGCGAGAAATCACCCTCCAGGGGGGATGACCGTGCCGCAATCCCTTCTCCATTCTCCTCTTGGGATGTTGGGCACACACACACATGCACCTGGCATGAATTTTAAGCTGCTGGGTCCGAGACTCCAACTCCCAGTTGGCTATGTGGGGGTCCAGTGATGTAACCATTATGCCATCTGCTGGTCCCAGCCGGACTTCACAAAGATCCTTCTGCCTTAGGGATTTTGGTCCCTGTCACCTAGAAGCCATCAAAGCCCATAAATGAGTTAGGAAGCCATGGTGCTGTCAATCTTCCCCGCCTCCCGGGGTGGAGAAGAACTGGGAGTCTAGGAATAACGTTCATTTGTGATGCAGATGCTCTGGTTATTATTAAGTCAGCAAATCAAGAATGCCTAATCAATTTTCCTTGTCCGCCTGTGTTTGTCAACTGCGACTTTAGCTTCTAGCTTATTGCAACCCTGGAAAGTTTTCAAAAAAGCAGCCCAGGGGACCCAGCAGGTGGCATGGAGGTTAAGGCGCTGGACTCTCCCACGGCTGACCATTGTTCGAGCCTCGGATCCTGTGGTTGAAACTCATGCTGGGCACATGTGTGTGCCCAGTGTCCCCAGAGGAAAATGGAGAAGGGATTGCAGCATGGCCATTCCCTGGGACTGACTTCTCACTTTCTCTCTCTGTCTCTCAGTCTCTCTGTGTCTCTCTCCAGCGAGTGCACAAGCCCTATGGGAAAAATAAAAACAACTAATAATAATAAATGATAATATAAGCAGCCCAGAGCTGGTCAGTCGTAGCTCACTCAGTCTGGAACCATTCTGCAAGTCTGAGTATCCCGCCTGTCGAGTTCGGGACAGAGTCCCGCTGCCACAGAGCTAGGAATTCCAGGTTTTCTGCTGTCCTGATTCTCACAGCAGCTCTTCCAGCAGTTCACCAGTCCCCCAAACATCTCATTGACACCATCTACATCAAAGGGCGACAATGCAGGAGAGCGAGAGGGGGAGACTCACGGGGAAAAAAGAAAGAAGCAAAATTTTTTTTTTTTGAGAGGTTTTTGCTATAGGGCACATGCGCTCGCCAGAAAGAGAGAGACAGAGAAACAGAAAGTGAGAAATCACCCCCCAGGGGGGATGGTCACGCCGCAATCCCTTCTCCTCCATTCTCCTCTCGGGATCTTGGGCACACATGCACACATGCCCGGCATGAGTTTAAGCCACTGGGTCCAGGACTCGAACCGTGGTCGACTACGTGGGAGTCCAGCAACATAGCCATTACGCTAACTGCTGGTCCCAGAAGCAAAATATTTAAGGGATATGAAAATGGACAATTACCTGATGGTGATAACGTGTATGGTAATATCTTTCATCGAACCAATATACCATGTATCCATGATGGGAAAATTCATTTGCTGGGGTTAGCAGGTGACATGGTGGTTAAAGGCACTGGCTTCCCACATGACCGACTGTGGTTTGAGTCCCGAACCCGGCAGCTTGTTTTTTCACTTTCCCTCTCTCTCTCTCTCTGTCTCTCTCTGGTCAAATTGAAAAACAAACTAACAAACAAATAAATAAATAAATAACAATAGCAAATGGAATTCAATCAATCAATCAATCTTTTTTTAAGCAAATACATTTGATATGCTATAATGATACACACTGATGGAATGTCAAAATAATACTAATAGAAAAAGAAAGAAAGAAAGAAAGACGGGGTTACCGATGTCAAAGCATTTTGTGCTGAAGCTCCCCACCACTGGCTTCTCCATCTCCCAAGTCAGAGGGTCACGTGACTCCAATGCATTCACACGTGAGCAGCCACGAATGCCACCCCAGCGGAGATGTCTTCCCTGTATGTGGAGATCAGGGTTCAGAGGCTGCGCAGACCCAGGAATGAGCTCGCCAACCCTTTGAGAAAGACGTTAGCATCTGTTTCCGTCGGTGCGGTCTCCCGCAGGTGCAAGGGGCTGGTCTTCCTGCCGTAGTCCTATCGTTCCTGGGACAGGAAGGAGGAGATGAAGGTGACTCCTGGCCCAGGAGGACAGGCTTCTTTGCATTTCCTGCCTGTCTCCCTCGCTCCTCTGTCCTGCGGGGTGTACAACCTGGCATCATGGTCCCACGTTGAGAGAAAGGAGCCCTGACCTAAGGAACAGCGGGCAGAGCATAAGCACCACTCGAAGTCTTTCGCTGGGAACGGCTTGCACACAGGGACTTTTTCTGTTGTGGTTAGAGATTTTTGCTATAGGGCTCATGTGCCTGCTGGAAAGACAGAGAGACAGAGAGACAGAAAGTGAGAAATCACTCCCCGGGGGGCATGTCCACGCTGCAATCCCTTCTCCTCCATTCTCCTCTCGGGATCTTGGGCACGCACGCACACGTTGCCCAAGTGAGTTTTAAGCCACCAGGTCCAGGACTTGAACCATGGTTGACCCTGTGGGGCCACTGTGCCACCTGCTGGCCCATGCACACAGGAACTCTCTCATTAAAACAGTAGCCATCCGGGCCAGCAGGTGGCATGGTGGTTGAGGCACTGGAATCCTACATGGCCAACAGCAGTTTGAGTCCCGGACCTAGCAGCTTGCTTTCTCACTTTCCTTCTTTCTGTCTCTCTCTGTAGTGAATGCACATGCCCCATAGCAAAATTAAAATAATAATAATAATAATAATAATAATAAAATGGAATAAATAATTATTTTTAAGAAAAATAGGGGAACCAGCAGTTAGCGTAATGGCTATGTCACTGGATTCCCACGTAGTCGACCGCGGTTCACGTCCCGGACCCGCTGGCTTAAAACTCACGCCAGGTGCGTGTGCGTGCGTGCCCAAGATCCTGAGAGGAGAATGGAGGAGAAGGGATTGCGGCGTGACCATCCCCCCTGGGGGGTGATTTCTCGCTTTCTGTCTCTCTGTCTCTCTCTGTCTGTCTGGCCAGTGCACGCACCCTATAGTGAAAACCTCTCAAAAAAAAAAAAAAAAACAAAGAAAGAAAAAAGAAAAATACTAGCCATCTAATAAAACTATTATAGCAATTGTGGCTTTTTCCAGGTCCCCACTATAGTTCAGAATCTAGATCATGCTCTGTATGGCCCAAAGCTGTCAAAGACTTGAATCATAGGGCACTGGTTTTCTTTTTTCCTTTATTTTTTAGAGGTTGTTGCCTTAGGGTGTGTTCGCTCACTGGAGAGAGAGACAGAGACAGTGAGAAATGACCCCATAGGTGGATGGCCACACCCCAATCCTTTCTCTTTCATTCTCTTCCTGAGACCCTTGAGTACGCTTGCACATGGGCCTGGTGTGAGTTTCCAGCCACTGGATCCAAAACTCGCACCATGGTTGGCCATGTGGCTTTGCCATTTGCTTGCTCCGGCTTCCGATTTTCTAAACAGAGTCACCTGACTAACATGTCACCCCCTCAAGGAAGCAGGGAGAAGTCCCTCCGAGCTGGGATAGTCACCCTCAGCCAGAGCCCGGGGTTGGCCACCTTCCCGTTGGGATGCTCCCATTGTAAGAGCTTTCCTTTTGCAATACACTTTGCTGTTAGCTGCTCTTCCTGTCCACACGACTCATTCTTCATGATCCTGAGGTGGGAACGCAGTGACTCAGAAACCCGTCCACATTTGCATGTTCTCGTGTCTACACGCTTCCCTCAAGTTAATCTGTGGCAGCTTTTGTCTCATTAATCTGCTCACCGTTAGAGATTTACGGTGAACCACGAATGGTGAATCCTTTCGCCCTGACAAATGTCAGGAATGATGGGCGTTCTCGCCGCCTCTGCACGCCCGGGGGGTCCGTTCAGCAAACTCCCGTCAGTCCATTGGCATTCGGAGGCTGACGTGGAGTCTGCGCACCTTGCAAACCTTCTTTCGGATAGCATGGCTTGGTATCACCATTATCCAAGAAAGGATTTCTGCAGAGGGCGACATAGAGAACGACCAGGTGGCATAGTAGTTAAGGTGCTGGATTCCCATAGGGCCGACTGTGGTTCAAGTCTGGGACCCGGTAGCTTGAAAACGACAACAAACACATAGATCAATACATACTGTTTGGTTTTACGTTTTTGCCATAAGGTATGTGTACTCAGCAGAGAGAGAGAGAGAGAGAGAGAGAGAGAGAGAGAGAGAGAGAGAGAGAGAGACTGGGAAAGTGAGAAAGCACCCCCTAAGGAGGATGGTGGCCATGCTACAATCTCTTCTTCCCTGTTCTCCTCCTGAGATTTTAGGCATGCACGCCCAAGCCCCCAGTGAATTTTAAATCATGGTTTGGGACTCGAACCACTGTTGACTGGGTGGGAGTCCAGCACCTTAACTATTACTCCACCATCTGGCCCCCAAAACTTTTTTTTTTTAATTAGATGAAGGAAAACTGATGTCACTGGATTGAGGCAAAACTTGACCCTCTTTAGAAGTCTGTTACACAGTCTTTTTTTTTAAATTTTATTGTGTTGGGGCCAGCAGCTGGCAGAGTTGGCTAAGGTGCTGGTCTTCCACGTGGCAGACCACAGTTTGAGTCCCGGACCCAGAAGCTCACTTTCTCACTCTCTCTCTCTCTCTTGCGTGTGTTCTATAACAAATTTAAAAATAATAATAATAAATAAAATAAAATAAAAATAACTATTTTTAAAAATTCAAGTCCTGGACCCAGCAGCTTGAAAAATATCCCAGGCACGTGTGCATGAATACGCCAGACTCCAAATGGCAGAGAAGGGATTGCAGCAGCATTATCCTCCCAGAGCTATAATTTCCCTCTCTTTTTCTCTCTGGCAACTGTATGTGCCCTGTAAGAAAAAGAAAATAATTTCATGGCCAGCAGTTAGCATAATGGCTATGTCGCTGAACTCCCATGTAGTCAACCATGGTTCGAGTCCCGGACCCGGTGGCTTAAACTCACGCCGGGTGCGTGTGCGTGCGTGCCCAAGATCCCGAGAGGAGAATGGAGGAGAACGGATTGCGGTGTGGCCATCCCCCTGCGGGGTGATTTCTCGCTTTCTGTCTCTCTGTCTCTCTCTGTCTTTCTGGTGAGCACACGCGCCCTATAGCAAAAAACTCTCAAAAGAAAATGTATAGGATGATCCCCTTCATTTGATGTACGTTTACCTTGAAAACCACCTGGAGTGTAACAGAGATTCACAAAAATGGGACGTAAATAAAAATTCCTAAAAAAAAAAAAAAAAAAAAAGAGGAAAGTCCTGTGTACTCTTCCAAAGAAAGATTGCAGTAACAGCATTCAAGGTAGATTATCAGCAAGACGAAATCCAAGCCAGATAGAAATCCAAGCCAAGACGTGTTCTATATGTCAGCTTCTTTCACAGATCAACAGAATACTTCACAAGTACCAGTTATTTCCATGCATTCTCAGCTGGAAAAAAAAAAGAATTATTTTTAATTTATTTTTAAAGAATTATTATTATTATTTAACTATATTTATTAATTTATTTTATTTGACCAGAGAGGGAAAGAGAGAGAGAGAGAGAAAGAGAAAGCAAGCTGCCAGGTCCAGGGATCGATCTACGGTTGGCTATGTGGGCGCCCAGCACCCTTAACCACCATGCCACCTGCCAGCCCCTATTCTTTCTTTTGTTAAAAAAGAGGTTTTTGACTAGGGCACAAGGGTTCACCTGCTAGTGAGAGAGAGAGAGAGAGAGAGACAGTGAAAAGGAAAGTGAGAAAGGGTTTCCTAGTAAGTGAGGGATGGGGGTGGCCACACCGCAATCCCTTCTCTTCCATTCTCCTGGAATCTCGGGCATGCACACACACACACACAGCCAGCAGGGTGGAAAAAATAAATTCTAATAAACATCTGCATTGCTTGCTTATGTTAAAGCCACTTTCCCTTCTCGTGTGCAAAACCTTTACATACACAAAAGATGTTTTTTACACAGAATGTCATGATTCACTTTGAGAGAGAAGCAGATTGACACAATTAGGAGGTTGAGCTGTATGGCGTGACTTACACCCTGAAAACCGAAGACTTGAGCATGCTCAAGTTCAAGTACACAGAACCATCAGTCCACCTCGTCTCAGGCCTCAGATTAGAATGTCAGCTGTCAGTTTCTATGACAGGCATTTTGATCCCGGGAAAAGAGAAACAAGAGTGAGTATTGATATAACATCAGATAACTTTCGTCATAATCAGAGCATTTTTTAATAGATTTTTGCCTTAGGGTGTGTGTGCTCAACAGAGAGAGAGACAGAGACAGAGACAGAGAGGGGAGGTGAAAAATCATCCCTCTGGGTGGATGGCCACGCCCCATCCCTTCTCCTCCATTGTCCTCCCAGATCTTGGGCACATACGCACACACTCCCAGCATGGTATAAGCCACCAGGTCCAGGATTCGAACCACAGTCAACCATGTGGGAGTCCAGCAATGTAACCATTACACCATCCACAGGCACCCGTTTTTTAAAGTTCACATTTTTCTTTTCTTTTCTTTTCTTTTTTTTTTTTTTGGAGAGGGTTTTGCTATAGGGCACGTGTGCTCGCCAGACAGAGAGAGAGATAGAAAGCGAGAAATCACCCCCCAGAGGGGATGGCCACGCCACAATCTCTTCTCCTCCATTCTCCTCTTGGGATCTAGGGCACGCACGCACACGCGCCCGGCATGAGTTTAAGCCACCGGGTCCGGGACTTGAACCGCGGTTGACTACGTGGGAGCCCAGCGACATAGCCTTTACGCTAACTGCTGGTCCCTTTTCTTTTCTTTTTAAAACATTTTTCTGGGAGGCACCTGCACTGGCCGGAGGTGATGAAAGAGCATTTCTCATGGGATTAGCCATGCCGCACACCCTTCGCCTTCACCTCTCCTCTGCTCTGGATTTTAGGGAGGCAGGCACACATGCCCAGCGTGTTTTCCAAGCCTCCAGCGGGGCTGGCCAGATGAGATCTGATCACCTTAACCAGCACACCGCAGGTTCGTCTCCAAAATGATGGATTTTTGCATTAATAACTCAGATATTAGAAAACATCCCACTAAAAAAAAAAGTCCGAGTAAATTTCTAGATACATTTCCTACTTTCAATGTAAGCTTTTTATTTTTTTAGATTGTTGCCATAAGGCATATGTGTTTGCCAGAGACAGAAAGATTGAGACAGAGAGAGAGAAAGAGAAAAACCATCCTCCAGGGGGAATGGCCGTGCTGCAATCCCTTTTCCATTCTCCTACTGAGATTTCGGGCATGCACGCACATGCACCCAGCATGATTTTAAAACCACCGGGTCCAGGACTTGAACCATAGTAGCCCATGTGGGAGTCTACCACCATAACCACTATGCCACCGCTGGCCCCCAAGCACTCCTTTTTAAAAATACCTATTTAGGGGGGCCAGTAGGTGGCATGGTGGTTAAGGTACTGAACACTCCCATGTGGCCAACCACAGCTCGAGTCTTGGACCTGGTGGCTTGTTTTCCCACTTTCCTCTCTTTGTCTCTGTCTCTCTCTGGTCAAATTAAAACGAATGAATGAACAAATAAAATAAAATAAATCATTCCTTAAAAAGAAATAAATAAAATAATAGAACTACCTATATTTTAGAGGGTATGTGAGCTTGCCAGAGAGAAAGGGAGAGAAAAATCACCCTTCCCCAGAGTGGGGCATGGCCACGCCACAATCCCTTCTCCTCCATTCTCCTCTCGGGATCTTGGGCACACATGCACACGTGCCCAGCGGGAGTTTAAGCCACCGGGTCTGGGACTCAAACCACAGTTGACTACATGGGAGTCCAGTGACGTAGCCAGTACACCAGCTGCTGGTCCCGATACACATTTCTAAATTGAACTATTTGAAGGTCTAATAGGAAGGGCAGGTGTAGGTACCAGAGACTGTAAGGGAGCGGTGGTGACTGGGGAGAGAGTGGAAGAGACTCAGGGAAAGAGCTTTAGCAGACAGAAAGAGTGTAAGGGTCTTTGTTGAAGACCACACATAGGGTCATACCCTCAATTGATGGTTACACACTGTATGCATGGTTTGAAAAGACATATTGCACGCCATTAAGATGTGCAACTAAATGTAAACAAGCAAAGATAAAATAAAAAAGGGGGGGGAGGTGAAGCATTCTTAAGGAAACATGTACATTTTTTTCTGAGTTATTATGATTTTTTGAAGAGAGCTTTTTGCTCTAGGGTGTGTGCACTTACTGGAGAGACAGAGAGACAGAAAGTGAGAAATCACCCCTCGAGGGGGATGGCCATGCCACACTCCCTTCTCCTCCATTCTCCTGTCGGGATCTTGGGCACGCACGCACGTGCGTCCAGTGTGAGTTTAAGCTGCCAGGTCCGGGATTCGAACCGCAGTCAGCCATGTGGGAGTCCAGGGCCCCAAATATAATGCCACCTGGGGTCTCTACGATGCTCTTTGAAGCTGGCCCACACGGAAAGGTTCCCGGTTTGTATCTGGGGAGCTCCCTGAGCACATCAGCCATGCGTGTGCCCATCACCCAGGGCTGGCTGAGGCCAGGGTTGATCATGGTGTGAAGGTCCAGTTGGAGGTGCCGTCTCTCTCTGACTCACAGCACAAAGAAAAAAACTTACTTTTTCTGTTTTAAAGAATTATTTATTTAGTTTTATTTATTATCATTTTTTAAAAAATTGCTATGGAGCACATGCACTCAACAGAGAGAGTGGTGGGGGTGGGGAGGGGGGATGAGAAAGCAAACCACTAGGTCTGGGACTTGAACTGCAGTCAGCCGTGTGGGAGCCCAGCGCCTTAATCACCATGACACCTGCTGGCCCCAAGAAAGAAACTTTTTGGTTTGTTTTGTTGCTATAAAGCACATGCGCTCACTAGAGAGACAGAGACAGAGAGACAGAAAGCGAGAAGTTTTCCCACCAGGGGAGATGGCCTTGCTGCAGTCCCTTCTCCTCCATTCTCCTCTTGGGATTTTGGGCACGCACGCACACGCACCCAGTATGTGCTTTAAGCCACCAGGTCTAGGACTCAAACCATGGTCAAATATGTGGGAGTCCAGCAACATAATCATTACACCTTCCGCTGGTCTCAGAAAGAAACTTTTGAAAAATGTGTTTAACAGGCTCTGTCTGATCAATAAAAGTGGACTAGACTTTCTTTTTTTAAAAGATTTATTTTATTTAACTTCATTTATTATTATTACTATTTTTTAATTTGATAAGAGAGACAGAGAAAGAGAGGAGGAAAATGAGAAAGCAAGCTGCCAGGTCCAGGACTTGAACCACAGTCAGCCATGTGGGAGTCCGGCACACCAACCACTATGCCATCTGCAGGCCCCCAAAACTAGGTTTTTAGAAAGAATGGAAGGGCAAGGGTGAGTAGAGAAAAGATTTTTTGTTCTACTTAATTTTGCAAGGATGTTTTCAACCCTTTAGAAACCCAGGCAAGGGACCAGCAGTTAGTGTAATGGCTATGTCGCTGGACTCCCACATAGTCAACTGTGGTTCGCGTCCCAGACCCGGTGGCTTAAAACTCACACCGGGCGCGTGTGTGTGCGTGCCCAAGATCCCGAGAGGAGAATGGAGGAGAAGGGATTGCGGTGTGGCCATCCCCCCTGGGGATGATTTTTCACTTTCTGTCTCTCTGTCTCTGTCTGTCTGTCTGGTGAGCGCACGCACCCTATAGCAAAAACCTCTCCAAAAAAAAAAAAATAAAGCCAGGCGAGATTCACTGGCTGTGTTCTCCAGCCCTGGGGCGCTTTGTTGACTTTTCGATGAGAAACTCTTATTTGAAATGTGTGACAAACGGCCATTGCGATGCACAAGCCAGCTCCTTGTGTGTGTGTGTGTGTGTGTGTGTGTGTGTTTATTTTTTCTTGTGAAATGTGAGACTTTGCCTTCAACAGCAAAGTCCACAGATTACACAAATTAAGTTATTTCTGAAATATGAAGTTAGACCCCGGAAACCAATAACCCGTCTATCGGCTGCCGTGGTACCCCAGCTCATAAAGTTTCAATCAACGCCTTCCAGCCCACTTAATAACACTTGATTGAGTTTGAGGACAAAGGAGAGTGAGCCATCATTTTCCCCCGCTCTGCATGAAGCTGACAAATATAGAAATAATCAAAGATCTGCAATGATAATGCCACCACATTTAACTTATCTTGCATGAAAAGGTCATCTAGTATCTAGTTGCTTCATTCACATGAAGTCTCCAGATAGATACGGGATGGATATTTCAACATTAACTAGGAGAAACCCCAAAGGGTACCGGCTCGCAGATAAAGCAAACCTTGGTCTTTGCTCAGCTGCTCTCCTTTATCTATTTTATTAAATTGTAATCAGCCTTTAAACATCACTCGATAAGGGCTGGAAAAACGCCTTTGAAAGTAAGTCGTCATTTTTTTCATTTTTGCACTTTAGCAATCATATGTCATAATATTGAGAAATATCCACGCTCCACCTTTGAGAAAGAAAATTCATTCTTTCCTTCCATCTCGAAGAGCACTTTGTCCAAAAGGATTTTCTGCAGTAGCAGAACAGTCATCCCCACTGCATAAAACAGCAACCATGAAGATACACAGGGACAGAAAAAAACGGCAGGCGATGGTTGCACATGAGGGGCCGAACGTTCAACTCTGTTTCAATTTCCTACATTTGACTAGCCACGTCTGGCTCCTAGCAATCTTATCGCCCACTAGACACATCTTTGCGTTGTATCAGTCCAACCTCAGACCTTATTAGAAATGCAGATTCTCTGGGACCAACGTGTGGTGCAATGGGTACGTCGCTGGACTCCCGCATAGCTGACGGTGGTTCAAATTTTGGACCCGCAGCTTAAAACTCATGCCAGGTGCATGCGTGTGCGTGCCCAAGATCCCAAGAGGAGAACGGAGGAGAAGTGATTGTGGCATGGCCATCCCCCCCGGGGGGTGATCTCTCACTTTTTGTTTCTCTGTCTCTCTCTGTCTGTCTGGTGGGTACACACGCCTTAGGGCAAAAATTTCTCTAAAAAAAAGGAAGGAATGCCGATTCTCAGACTTGTGTATCCTAGTGGTTGCACACGGCAGATTCAATGTGGCCAATGGCCATTCTATTTCTCTTTTATAGATAGAGAGATTTTTGGTATAGGGCCTGTGTGCTCACCAGAGAGACAGAAAGTGAAAAATCACCCCCTGCCAGGGGAGATGGCCACACCACAATCCCTTCTCCTTCATTCTCCTCTTGGGATTTTGGGCACACATGCACATGTGCCTGGCGTGACTTTAAGCCACCAGGTCTGGGACTTGAATCACAGTAGACTATGTGGTCTAGTATGTAGGAGTCCAACAACACAACCATTGTGCTAACTGCAGGTCCCAGTCAATGGCAGTTCTAATCCCAGCTCCACCGGACTGAAAACCATGCCAAACACTCACATCTAAAATACCACAGGGTGGAAAAAATGGAGAACAAGGGATTCCATGACGACCGTGCCCCTTTGAGGGAGTGATTCTTCTCTCTCTCTCTCTCTCTCTCTCTCTCTCTCTCTCTTTTATTTCTCTCTCTGTCTTTCTGGCAAATGCACATACCCTCTGTTAATTTTTTAAAAAGAATTATTTTATATACCTTTATTTATTTATTTGCATTCAACCAGAGAGGGACAGAGAGAGAGAGAGAGAGAGAGAGAGAGAGAGAGAGAGAGAGAGAGAAAGCCACTAGGTCTGGGACTAGAACCACGGTTGGCCATGTGGGAGTCCAGTTCCCTTAACACTACGCCACTTGTTGGCTCCACGCTCTGATCATCTTATAAAAACCTACGAATTTCGATGGATGTTGCAGGAATAGTTAGCGTACATATTGGATCTTTGCCAACACTTGATGTAGCTACTGAACTTCCTTTCAAATTCCTTAGCCACAGATTTGAAGGTCATTTTCTCATCCACTCAACCACAGCACTTTTAAACAGCTTGTTCTTTTTTTGTCCTAAAGTACATGAAAAAAAGAGGGTTTTCCCCCTGAGGATTATTTAATTTAATTTAATGATTGATTTTTAATTTTCCCCTATGAGAGACATGGGGCGGGAGTAAGGCGTAAGAAAGAACGCCACCAGGTCTCGGGCTCGAACATGTGGGAGTCCAGCACCCCAACCACCATGCCACCTGCCGCCCCCAAAGAAAGAATTTAAGATTGTGAGAAGACAGTGTAATGTGTCTTTCATGAGACCCTAAATTAGGGACCAGCAGTTAGGGTAATGGCTATGTCGCTGGACTCCCACATAGTCGACCGCAGTTCGAGTCCTGGACCCAGTGGCTGAAACTCATGCTGGGCGTGCGTGCGTGCATATCCAAGATCCCGAGAGGAGGATGGAGGAGAAGGGATTGCGGCGTGGCCATGCCCCCTGGGGGGTGATTTCTCGCTTTCTGTCTCTCTGTCTCTCTCTGTCTGTCTGGTGAGCACACACGCCCTATAGCAAAAACCTCTCCAAAAAAAAAAAAAAAAAAAGAAAAAGAGACCCTAAATTACAATGTTGTCAGATACTGAAGAATGTATTACTAGCCTGTGAGCACCACAGTGGCCTTGGTTTGTGGTCTAGGATGCTTTCCCTGTGTGTCACATGCCATTTTCCTCTCTGTGTGTCTGTCTTTGTGTCTTTTCTATCTTTCTCTTATTATTATCATGGTTATTTGGAGAAAAAAAAATGACCAGAGAGAGAGGGAAAGTGAGAAAGCAAGTCACCAGGTCCAGGACTTGAACCATGGTTGGTTCATGTGAGAGTCCAGTGCCT
Organism: Tupaia tana; assembly: GCA_026018925.1. NCBI lineage: Eukaryota > Metazoa > Chordata > Mammalia > Scandentia > Tupaiidae > Tupaia > Tupaia tana. The sequence continues at coordinate 11,121,897 of JAKSZU010000031.1, read as the reverse complement.
TAACTACCTACGGTACCACCTGCCAACTCCAGTGGCTCTTTTCTTTCTGCAAGGGCTCTGGTCTCACCAGATTAAAGACACACACTACCCTAGTGTGACCTCATCTTTTTTTCCACCCCCTTAAAGAATTATTTTATTTATTCTTTTTTTTTTTTTAATTTGACCAGAGATAGAGTGAGAGACAGAAAGTGAGAAAGCAAGCCACCAGGCGCAAGACTTGAACTGCAGTCAGCTGTGTGGGAGTCCAGCACCCGGACCACCACACCACCTGCTGGTTCCAGAGTTTTTCTTTTTTAATCTGAGAAAACAGCCATAAGATATAAGCCAATATATGTTGGTCAGCAAGAAGCATCGTGAGCGGAGCTCATGACGTTGGGAATTTTCTCCGTGTTTCGTAAAACTGGACAACAAGGAAGCTGGATGTGCTCTTCGTCACATCGGGGATTGTTTTTCTTGAGTAGTGTTGAGCCCGCCAACGAAAGTTTGACAGTTGCCATGAGAGTGACCGTGAAGAGCCCGCACATCTCCCCACCCAACCGTGTCATCCCATCTCTGCAGACAGCCCACTGAACTTGAGTCTCCAATGGTTTCCAAGTCTCCGGTTCAGCAGGCACTCCGCCACCCGCAGGACTGAGAGTCACCAGACGGTGAACCCGTCCCATCAAAGATAAATACCTGCCCATCGCAAACCCTCATCTGCTTCTCCAACCACCACTGCTCAATGCACGGACTGTCTCTGGGAAGCTCATTCTGTGGCCGGTTCTGGGACAGTAGACGAGAACTGCAGCAAAAGAAGAAAAGTGGTGGGAATGGGAGGCTGATGAAACAATTCTTCATGTAGAAATCAAAGTCAAATTTGGTAAGAAATACAGGGAGAGATTGATGTGTCTCCCTGGATTCAATTGAGTCCGTCAATGAAACCATGAGTGTTATCATTCTAATGACTGTCTCCCTTTTTTTCCCTTTAATTTCTCTATTGTTTATCTATTTTATTTTATTTTTTACTTTTTTTAAGAATTGTTTATTTATTATTATTATTGCTAATATTATTATTTTTTTATTTTAAAATTTTTTCTTTTATTATTTTTTTCATTTCATTTTCTTCTGTACATTCAATCTCATTATTATTTGTCTTACAGAATGGATATTTCAACAGGTGAACATTTCTCCCTAGTACTGTTGATAAAACTACGAAATATCTTCAACAGATAATACCACACCTCTTTGTGCCATTAATGCTTTGCCTCCCTGTCTCTCCCCCAAGATGTAAATATGAGATATAGTGTGTATTTTATTTTATTTTATTTCATCTTATTTTATTATATTTTTATTCCTTTTTAAATATATGCATTTGATCACTATACATTGTTTGGCCTGTCAAGAGAATTTACCCAGCATGAAATACACCTCGGACCAGTCCAGTTGAGAATACCAAACATGGGAACCAGCAGTTAGCATAATGGCTATGTCGCTGGACTCCCACGTAGTCGACCACGGTTCGCGTCCCGGACCCGGTGGCTTAAAACTCACGCCGGGCGCGTGTGTGTGCATGCCCAAGATCCCGAGAGGAGAATGGAGGAGAAGAGATTGCTGCGTGACCATCCCCCCTGGGGGGTGATTTCCTGCTTTCTGTCTCTCTGTCTCTCTCTGTCTGTCTGGCGAGCACATGCGTCCTATAGCGAAAACCTCTTCAAAAAAAAAAAAAAGATAGAGAGAGAATACCAAACATGTTCTCATCAACAAGTAACACGCCATTTCTGGGTCCCACAAATGCCTTGCCTCTCTATTTTTCTCCCTGCTCTCCTTCTCTATAGTCTTCCTTTCTTCCACCCTCCTTCCACACTGTCTCCAGCATCCATAACTCTTTTCACTGCTTTTATATCCTCCATAGAGTGTGGACCTGCCTATTTCCAATCATCGTTTTACGGGCCCGGCATGTGGCGTGGTGGTTGAGGTGTTAGACTCTCACATGGCCGACCGCAGTTCAAGTTCCGGACCTGTCAACTTGCTTTCTCATTGTCTCTCATTTTCTCTGTCTGTCTTTCTCTGGTCAAAGTAAAAAACAGTAATAATACATAAAAATTAAATAAAGTAATACTTAAAAATTGTTTTATATTGTAGTTACATCATTTTCCCTTTCTTGTTTCTTTCTCTTTTTCTTTTTCTCTTTCCTCTTCTTTTTTTCTTTAGAATTCTTTATTTTATTTAACTTTATTTATTTATTTATTTATTTATTTTAATTTGACCAGCAAGGGACAAAGAGAGAGAGAGAGAGAGAGAGAGAGAGAGAGAAAGCAAGCCACCAGGTCCAGGACCTGAACCATAGTTAGCCATGTGGGAGTTCAGTGCCCTTAACTACCATGCCACCTGCCAGCCCCCTCTTTTTTTCCTTCTTATTTCTTTTTAATTTCCTCATCAGAAGGCATATGTGCACATATTCTATGGAAACTCCAAATCCTAGAGGGCTTGCCCAAATATTTACTGATTCCCAAGAACACGCCTTCTCCAGCAGGAGAAGACAGGCGTGTCCTTACGTTGGGGAAGGGTGTTCTGTTGGTGACTGGACAGAGAAGGTTTTGAGTCCTTGAGTCCATATTCAGGTTCTATTTGTTCGGAACAAAGCACTCATAATTCAACTACCCATCAGTGCAGACTCCCTCTCCCCAGGACTGGGCTCTGGCTTAGACACACACGGCTAGAAGGTTACAGTAAAAGTTAGCAGAGTGTGTTTAGCGTTTAGAGTCCCGAGTCTTGTGTTCTTCTTGTGGGAGGAATGCAATAGGTCTGGAATGGTCCCCGCTGTCAGCCAGTACCCTGAAGTGAATGTAGTGGTCACAAGATGTTGAGGAAACCTAGTCGGACCAGCACCCAGGGTCAGGGAGATGGCGTGAAGAAGGATTGGGAAAACAGCTCAATGGATGAAGTCTCCCATCAGTCTATGAGACAGAGACAGAGACAGAGAGAGCACGTCGCCCAACGGGTCATGTTCATGCCCTGATCTTTCTCCTCCGTTCTTTGTGCCTGTTGGGATCTTGGGCATGCACACCTACCAAGAGTTGAGATTCGCACCCAAGTGGGCCATGTGGGATCAGGCTTTTTCCCACTACTTTCTTTTTTTCATTTTCAAAGAATGATTTATTTATGAGTACTATATTTGACTAGAGAGAGACACAGAGCGAGAGAGAGAGTGACAAAGCAACCCACCAGGTCTGGGATTTGAACCGTGGTTGGCCATGTGGGAGTCCAGTGTCTCAGCCCTCATGCCACCTTCTAATCCCCTTTTTGCTACTTTGTAAGGACTATGCAATTGTCTTTTAAGAGTTGTTCATGCGAACACTAAGATGCCAGAGCATTCATTCCCTGACTCCCTCCCCGAAGGGAATGAGGGTTATCCTTGGAGACTTAAGAGTCACGTCAGTTCAAGATACGGGTGTGGCTCAAACAAGCTCTGAAGGCCCCGAGAACACCCTACACAAAATACAACAGATGATGCCAGATGGCGGTGAAGCGGACACGTAGAAAACGGCTACAAAAGGACATTACCCAGATGGAAACTAACAATCTCTCTCTCTTTTATTAAAAAATGATCTATTTAATTTTATTTATCATCATTATTATTATTATTCTACTTTGACCAGAGAGAGACCAGAGAGAGAAAGTGAGAAAGCAAGCCAATAGGTCCAGGACTTGAACTGCAGTTGGCCATGTGGGAGTCCAGCACCTTCACCACCATGCCACCTGCTGGCTCCTCTTGGATATTTCTTAAAAGGATGATGATGGGATCAAGTCATGGTGTCAGGGAATGCACCTGGACCCATGCAACAAAGGGCCTGGGTGCACATCTCCGCTCTTCCCAGAGCATGCTGGGTACAGGTACCAATGCCCAAGAAAGACAAGGTGGCAAGGGTGACAAGGGTGGCGGTTTACAGACTGCAGGTCCTGCTGGCAGATATGAGAGAAATAAAGAAAAAACACTCTATAGACTGTGATCCCATCCTAACTGACGAGGATGGGGGAGGAGACGTTCCCACATTTCCCGTAATTGCGTGTATGAAGAGCAGGACCTCAAATCCTAATGGAGAATGAATCACTCGTTGAGAGGGGTGAGGAAAAAAAAAAGGCAAAATCGTGTTGCATCAAATGACTTCACATTGGGGAATCCCCAAGAGAGGATCAAGTTATTATTTCTTCGCGCTTGGTTAAAGCTTCCCGGGCAAGGTGTAGACCTACCTGCCCCTACGTATCGCTAAGTTCTACAAGAACGTATTATGTCCACGTTCGGGTCTACAGTTGCATCATGGGCAAAGCCCTGCTGAATGGCAGGTCATTTCAGAGAAGGCTCGTTTACACAAAAGTCCATTTAAATTTTTCTATTTAAGCCACAGGCCCAAAGACTGGAGACAATGTACTCTATTCTCACTAAGAAAAAAAAATAAAAATCAGAGGTATTTCAGTAGTAGCATTTATTCCAAGCAGAAAAGAACTGCCCTTTGTAGGAATGTTTTTTTTAAATGACTATTTTATTTGAGCTTTTAGATAAAGCATAAAGATATTTGTAATAACACCACCTTTCATCTTTATAATGCTGTGGCATTTACATAGAGCTTCCCCATGCATTTTTCTCGTTTCATTATATTTGTGGAAAAAAAAATGGAGAGGAGGATAAGCCTTATTAGCTCGATTTATAGAGAAGGAAATGCGGTCTCAGATCAGGATATAACTAGTCAAATATTTTCGGACTAGAAAGAGGTAAATAGAACTGGAACTCACAGTTACTTTTTTTTTTATGATTTCTTACTCACATTTACTCATTGTGCATCTCTGTAGCACACTATGGCTTTTTGGTTTTGTTTTGTTTTAAGGTTTGGCCACAGGGCAAATGCCAGAAAGAGAAAGAGAGAGACTGAAGGAAAGTGACAAATCACCCCCCAGGGGGGATGACTACTCAACACTCCCTTCTCCTCCATTCTCCTCCTGAGATTTTGGGCATGCACACATGTGCTCTGTGTAGTTTTCAAGCTGCCAGGTCCAGTACTAGAACCGCAGTTGGCCAGGTGGGAGTCCAGCACCTTAGCCACCATGCCACCTGCTGCTCCACAATATGATGTTTCAAAGTACGAATGCCGTACATGACAATCAAACCAAGGTTATTACCATGGACATCATTTTCAAGAGAACTTAACATTCTTATATCGTGCTAGGAAAAAAATTTTTTTTTTGAGTTTCTAAAAAATTTATTTATCTTTTTAGTTTAATAATTTTTTTTAAAGAATTTTTTATTTTCAGACTGACAGGAGGCATAGTGGTTAAGGTGCTTGACTCGCATACGACCAATTGTGGCTTGAGTCCCAAACCTGGCAGCTTGCTTCCTCACTTTCTCTTTCTCTCTCAGTCAAATTTAAAAAATAAAATTAAATAAATTAATAAATAAATACATCTTTTTTTTTTTTTTTTTTGGAAAGGTTTTTGCTAGAGGGAGTGTGCACTTGCCAGACAGACAGAGAGAGACAGAGAGACAGAAAGTGAGAAATCAGTCCCCAGGGGTCATGGCCACACCGCAATCCCTTCTCCTCCATTCTCCTCCCGGGATCTTGGACACGAGTTTAAGCCATCGGGTCCAGGACTCGAACTGTGATTGGCCACATGGGAGGTCAGTGTCATTAAGCACCATACCAACTATCAGCCCCCAAATAATTCTTTTTTAAAAAAATTTCATTTTATTGATTATTATTCTTTAATTTGTCCAGAAAGAGATAGAGAAAGGAAAAAGCAATCCACCCGCTCCGGGACTCGACCACAATCGGCCGTGTGGGAGCACCTCAAGGACCACAGCACCTGCCGGCCCTATAATTTTAATTTTATTTAAAAAAAAAAAAAGAGTATCATCAAATAAGTCCAGAAAAAAAAAATAAGTCAAAGAAGTAGAGTACAACACAAATATCACAAGAGCCAGGCCAAAGGAGAAATTCATCGTTGGATGATATGAATGGGGGTGGGGGTGAAGAACAATCCAGGCTATAGTCTTCAAATATAAGGTATTAATAATGAAGACAGGGGAGCAGCAGTTGGCGTAATGGCTATGTCGCTGGACTCCCATGTAGTCAACCGTGGTTTGAGTCCCGGACCCGGCGGCTTAAACTCATGCCAGGCATGTGCGTGTGTGTGTGTGCCCAAGATCCCGAGAGGAGAATGGAGGAGAAGGGATTGCGGCGTGGCCATCCCCCCGGGGGGTGATTTCTCGCTTTCTGTCTCTATTTCTCTCTGACGAGCGCACATGCCCTATAGCAAAAACCTCTCCAAAATAAATAAATAAATAAATAAATAAATAAATAAATAAATAAGATGTTAATCATGAAGACAGGAAGTTATCCAAGGTGGAGAAAGGCTGGGGTGAAATGTTTTGGGGTGCAAAATAGTATCCTCCTGGGAGCTTCATGGCACCATCTGAGCATCACTGAAAGACAGGGAGAAAGCGAGGTGCCATGTTTCTCCTGGAGGACCCATTGGGTTGGATTGGACTGAGAGCCCATGTTATGTTGGGTTTAGAAGTTTCTCTTCTTTTGTTCTTTCCCATGTGCTACTGCTGGGCTGGCAGGTGGTCTAGTGGTTAAGACGCTGGACTCCCACATGGCCAACTGCAGTTCAAGTCCTGCACCTGTTAGCTTACTTTCTCACTTTCCTTCTTTCTTTCTCTCTTGTCAAATTAAAAAAAATAATAATCCTAAATAAAACAAAATTTAAAAATTATTAAAGAGAAAATAATTACTGGGGATGCAGTGCCACTCGCTCTTTGAATAACCCTTGTGAATTACCCATTTGGTAATAAATGAATAGTCTTCGAGCATATAGCAGGGGCTGGCTTTTCTGCGACGATTAATCATGATTTGGAGTGTGTGACTCTGTCTCTCTCTTTCTTTCTCTGTTCTAACCAGTAAGACCTCTGCAAAGTTGATTCAGAGTTTCTCTGCAAGATAATATAGGGATCATTTTCTTTAAAACAAAGACTAAAGAACAGTGGTCATAATGGGGTTTTATTTCCTCACTGTTTAAAAATTCAGTCACGTCCTGACAAGCTATTCTTTTTCTAATATTCTTTTTTTCTACGTTGACAGTCTAAGCCTCTTTCTACTTGTTAGTAGTTTTGTCAGAAAGAAGACAGAGGAGATCAAGCTGTAAGGTGATGATGTGAGAGACAGAACAGTCTATTATCCCCATGCCCACCTCCGCTTCCACTGATCTGGGCAACCCCTGCACCCCTGGGAGTGTTGGAAGCCCTCAGCCGTAGATAAGGCTCTGTCTCCTCAGAACAGCAGAGGGTTTAGGCACAAATGCCCTGCCTTTCTTACTTCACTACGTGGTTATGGTGGTCTAGCCTGCACTCCAATGGAGGATACCACACAATGATCCTTGTTGAGTTAGAAGGAAACCATAGGCGGGCAGCAAGGCAGCATGGTGGTTAAGCATTCCATTCCCACATGGGACTCTGTGGTTCGAGTCCTGGACCCGGTGGCCTGAAAATCCCTCTGCGTACACGTGCATGTGTGCCCAAAATCCAGAAAGGAGAATGAAGGAGAAGGGACTGCAGTGTGGCCAGTCCCTCTGTGGGGTGATTTCTCACTTTTTATCTCTCTCTGTCTTTCTCTCTCTCTGGCAAGTACACATGTACTATGACAAAAATTGAAAAATCAAATAAAAAAGTAAAACTACAGTATTACATATAATTATTTGTGGACATTAAAATTGACTTAAGAAACTTACAAACAGCCAGGTTTACTTCAAATGAGCTTTGAATCTGAACATAAGTTATTTTGTGCTTATGTGGTTTATTTGATGAAACAATTCTAAAAGAAACAATTTGTGTAAACTAGGAGGAATTGTGCTTGGTTTGGATAACTTGTGTTTATTCTACAGGAATCTTCTTTTGTGTTTGTTTGTTGAGAGAATTTTTTTTTGCTATAGGGCAGGAGAACTCACCGGAGAGACAGAAAGCAAGAAACACAGCTCCCCCCACCTCCAGGGGGATGACCATACTACAGTCCCTCCATTCTCTCCAGATCTTGGGCACGAACACCTATGTGCCCACTGTGAGTTTCAAGCTGCCGGGTCCAGGATTTGAACTGCAGACAGCCATGTGGGAGTCCAGCGACATAATTGCTATGCCATGTGCTGGTTCCAGGAATTCCATTTCTTAAACTGGGTTAAGTTATTATTGAACCTCACACATGTCATTCTTTACATGTTACCTAGAATTATCATAATGTAAAGCTGGCACCTAATGTGGCCCTTCTAAATTTATTCTCACAGGAATGAGAACCCTACCGCTAACCTCAAGTTCGGGATCTAGGTTGCATGCTGTTTATGAGAATCTAATGCGTGATGATCTGGGATGGAGCTGGGGCATTGATGCTAGCATTGGGGAGTGGCTGCAAATACTGGATCATGGTGAGTTGTTGATATAATGACTTCATTATAGATTGCAATGCAATAATAGTGGAAACAAAGTATATGATAAATACAACACATTTTAACCATCCTGAAACCACCCTGCCCCGTCTGTGGACAAATTCTCTTCCACAAAACCAGTCGTTGTTACCAAAAAAGTTGGAGACTGGGGTCAACAGATGGTGTAGCAGTTACATCGCTGGACTCCCACATGGTCAACCAGTTTAGTCCCAGACCCAGGGCTTGAAACTCGTGCTGGGCGTATGTGCTTGTATGCCCAAGATCCTAGGAGGAGAATGGAGGAGAAGGGATTGGAGTGTGGCCATCCACCATGAGGGAGTGATTTCTCACTTTCTCTCTCACTGTCTCTGTCTCTCTCTCTCTCCAGCAAGCACACGTGCTCTAAGGCCAAAACCTCCACAACAAGAAAGAAGTTGGAGACCACTGCTCTCTCTCTCACTTTCATAAAATAAATAACTGACCTCTTTTTTTTTTTTTTTTTTTTGAATTGCACTCCTATGTGCTGGCCAAAATCTGTGCTATATCCTCACACTCATTTTGGATATACTCTCCGTATATTCTGGCCTAAGCGGGCATGACATTTTAAATAGTAACATTTCAGACTGTTGTGGCCAAGAGTGTTTGGATCATAAAGAATGGTATCAAGTAACCTACGTATAATAGTTATTTTGCGCCAAGAAGTATTCTATGCAGTTAATCCTCCTGGATGGGGGAGATACGGGATGATGCATTCCAGCGAAAGTTGCATTTTTTCCAAGCAACACCCCAAGAACATCAACAATGATTAAAATAAAAAAAAAAGCATAACCACAGCAGGACTTAGAGAGAAATGAATAAAGATTATAAATCAAGAAGATCAGTGAGAACGAGAGTGACTGCCAATTCTTAGCGTTGGTTCTTCAGTAAAGAAAAATATAACAGAAAAACTGTTTAACGTGATAGTCATCAAATAATAAGGAGGAAAGCCAACATGCATAAAATCAGAAATAATCGGAGGACGTTCTGGCTATGGAAGGAGATTAAAGCCTCAAGAAGGAAGAGTTTGATCCCCTCATGTAAATGCATATGAAAACTTAGATGAAAGAAATGACTCTCTGGGCCTACATATTTTCTTCCCGGAAGGACTAGCAATTCAAAAAATAGTCATTATATAATCCCAAAGCAACCCAACTGGGTTCCCTGACTCAAACATTCTCCTCCTCAAAGAGAATAGTTCCAGATGGTTTCATAGTTGTTGTTTTTTTTTTTTTCCTTTCTCCTTTCAAAAACAAGATTTCTTCTCTGATATTTAAACTAGTTTAGAAAAGAAAAAAAAAATAACTCCATGTTTTAGAAGTTTATTTATGGGGCCAGCAGGTGGCATGGTGGTTAAGGCGTTGGACTCCCACGTGGTCGACTGTGGTTAGGGTCCCGAACCTGACAGCTTGCTTTCTCACTTTCCCTCTCTCTCTCTGGTTAGTACACATGCCCTACAGTACATTTTAAATAATAAATAAAATGAAATGAATAAGTATTTAAAGAAGAAAAAGAAACAAGTTTATTCCATCCATGAATAGGAGACAGAAAACCCTGAACAGGAGGGTCCTCATGCCATGATCCACCCCCAGCCTTACCCAACTTGGATGGTGGGCGTATGTGTGCCGAGCTTACTCAGAGAGGCCTCTGCGTGCGACCTGGAACCTTCCCTGTGGGTCAACCTCACAGAGCTGAGGGTTTTACCTCTGATCACCATCTGACCCAGTTCCGCTTACTTCTTAGGAGACTAACAAAGCGTTGATTTAAAACGCTACAACTGCAACGCCCAAAACAACTAACTGATGAGAACGTGTGTAACCACCGGCAAATAGAATCCAACTGATGTTCTGTGCAGAAAAGGATCGTGACAACCTCAGAGCGCTTTCAAAAATAAACGCAGATTTGGAAATTAGGAAAGGTATTGAAGGCATTATTGTAATGACGGTGTGCACAGAGCGTCGCTATAAAGGACACAATTCATAGAAGTCAACAGTAATGCTTCACTTAAAGAAAAAATACGAAATAGAAATAGATGTATCTTGGCTTTCCATATGTATGTTTCTTTTGCATTTTTAAAAATAACTTTTGCCTGAATCCCCATAGAGACAGAGAGAGAGAGAGAGAGAGAGAGAGAGAAAGTGAGAAAGCTCCCCCTATGCAGGATGGTTTCCCTGAAATCCCTTCTCCTCCATCTCTAGCCGCTTTTAGGATTTGGAGCATGCACATACAAGTGGTCGGTGTGGATTGCGGCGTGGCCATTCCCCCCGGAGATGATTTCTCACTTTCTGTCTCTGTCTCTCTCTCTGTCTTTCTGGTGAGCACACATGTCCTATAGCAAAAACCTCTCAAGAAAAAAAAAAAAAAAGAAAGAAAGAAAGAAAGAAAGAAAGGGGAAAAGAGAGAGGAATGGGTTTATGACTACGACATTGAAGTGCCATTTTCTGGTCAGCACGCAGTGTTGTACCTTAGAACAGTGTATGAACAGGCAGAGAGCTGTCAGGGCAGATGAACCTGGGGGCCCCTGCTGGGGTACAGACACAATGGAGCAAGTCCCACTTCTCCAAGCGACTTCTAGGGTGTCGGTATCCCTCACTCCACGCCTGTGCAAACCTACTGCTCTCAGAGCAAAGCTGTCCAAACCCAATTTCCAAGAGAAGGAAAATGAAAAGATCAAGAAACTATCATTTATTTTTTTGTGAGAGCAAAACACTTATATCAGGGACACTTCAGAATTTGTCTTCAAGAGGATTAGGAAGGAATCTTGAAAGACATCACCCCCCTAGGGGCCAGGAAGTGGAGTGATGGTTAAGGTGTTGGACTCCCGTGTAGCCAACTGTGGTTGGAGTCCCGGACCTGGTATCTTGCTTTCTTGCTTTCTCTCTCTCTGTCTCTCTTTTCTCAAATTATAAAAATAATTATCATAGCCATCAATAAAATCAAGTAAATAATTCTTTAAACCATATCTATAAACTGAAGATTGAAGTTGATCAGTATTTCCTACATGGTATCTTCATCATGTTGACACTCACAAGATGTCACTATTCTCTTCAAAGAGATGTTGACTGTTTTTCTTAAAGAATGATTCATTTTAACTTAATTTGTCATAATTATTTTTAAAAATTTGCCACAGTATGTGTGCACTCACCAGAAAGAGACAGAGAAAGAGAGAAGAGAGAAAGTTGCCAGGTCCAGGACTCAAACCACAGCCAGCCATGTGGGAGTCCAGTGCCTTAACCACCATGCCATCTGCTGGTCCCAATATTGAGTATATTTTATTACTCAATATTAGTTACTCTGACATTATCCTCTTTCTTTCTTTCTTTTTAAAGATTTTTTGCCATAGGGCGTGTGTGCTCACCAGAGAGAGAGAGAAAAGACAGAGACAGAGAGGAACAAAGTAAGAAATCATCCCCCTAGCAGGGATACCCAGGTTGAAATCCATTCTCCATTCTCCTCTTAGGAGTTTGGGCACGCACACACACATACCCAGCATGACTTTCTTTTTTGAACTTATATATTTTTTTAAAGGATCATTTTATTTTATTTGTTATTATTATGATTTTTAATTTGACCAGAGAGCAACAGAAGGGGAAAATGAGAAAGCAAGCCACCAGGTGCGGGACTCAAACCGCAGTCGACCATGTGGGAGTCCAGCACCTTAACCACCACACCATCTACCAGTAACCCCAGCATGATTTTCAAGCCACCTGTGCTGGGACTCAAACTGCAGGCGGCCAGGTGGGAGTCCAGTGCCTTAGACACGTGCCACCTGCTGACCGCATCCCTCTTTCTTTAAATAGGGGCTCGTGAATGTCACCCTTCTTAATGCTTCATCTATCCTCACGCCATGTATCATTACATCAGTGTCCTACAGGTTTATTTCCCAATTGCGTTCACATAAAGTAATGGAATGTTATGTATCCACAGAGTGTCTAAATGTCAGAAGAGGGAACTATTTGGAATTATTTCATTCGGTCACATATATGTGCATATATACACCCACATTTAGAGACAGAAAGTGATATACATGTACATAGTGATTTTAAATATCAGAATCAATAAAAAATATGGAAATAAACATTTATGAGCAAATAACAGGTACGTTGTACTTACAGCCATACATAGTTACTTTCAAAAATAGGATGTGTTGGGAACCAGCAGTTAGCGTAATGGCTATGTCGCTGGACTCCCACGTAGTCGACCGCGGTTCGCGTCTCGGACCCGGTGGCTTAAAACTCACGCCGGGCGCGTGTGCGTGCGTGCCCAAGGTCCCGAGAGGAGAATGGAGGAGAAGGGATTGCGGCGTGGCCATCCCCCCTGGGGGGTGATTTCTCGCTTTCTGTCTCTATGTCTCTCTCTGTCTGTCTGGCGAGTGCACGCGCCCTATAGCGAAAAAAACTCTCCCCCCCCCAAAAAAAATAGGACGTGTTCTCAATTGGAAAAAGGTCACTGCACCAAAACAATGGCACAATCAGAATATTGCAACTGCTTTAAATCGATGTAGGCTATTCTCGTAGAATTCCATTACAGGGAGATTAAGGGATTTTCCATATAAAGTATAAAATAAAAAGTGCAAGTCTGAACGATTTCAGAGGGGGAAAAAATGAAACCTTCATGCAAAGACCTAGTTCTGGATGGAACATGAAATGGAGTAACATCAGCTTACCTCTCTGCAAACAGCGTCCAGGGCTCCGAGTCCAGACGAGCTCAACCTTTTACTGACAAGCGGTAGGAATGGAGAAGGGATCATGTTCGGCACGCTGTCCGTAGACTCAGTCCTCCTGTGCATCTTCCATGGTTCCACTGAAGGCAGAACAGGGACGAGTGTCCGGGGGACGTCCTTTTCGTACAGCTACGCCATTCCAGTGGCGAGTTCACATTCATCAGTAGAAACAGCCAAAGCCTTGTCAGTTGAGATCATTGCTGATTTTCCCCCCTACGTTTGAGCAGGAAAATATCGGGGGGAAAGGGAGAGCCAAAGTGAGATGAGTAAGGGGAGGGATATCTTTGGATGTATGCATTTCAAATGAACGGAAGATGTCTCGAGTTCATTTCAAGAGGGATACAGGATGAAAACAAACTAGGGTCTTCCCACTTCACGTTTTTGGTGGTTGCTTAACACTTATTTTGTCTTCACAGAAAGGTAGGATAGGATTAATTAAAAAAAAAAATAAATAAAAACTAAAACCCCACAACAGAGACAGCTGATGATGCTGAGACCGACGACTTTTGGAAGAGAAAATGATGAAACGTTTGATGCAAAATGAACCACAGTTCACTTTAAACCATCTGGCTTTTACCTGGATGTCTTCTTATTCAGGAGACATTATCTCTCTTCTATTTTTTTTCTTTCTTCTTTAAGATTTTGCCATAGGGCACATGCACTTGCCAGAGAGAGACAGCAAGGAGACAGTGAGAGGGAAAGAAAGAAATCACCCCCCAGGGAAACAGCAGTTGGTGTAATGGTTATGTTGCTGGGCTACCACATAGTTGACCATGGTTTGAGTCCCAGACCCGGCAGCTTAAAACACACCAGATACATGTGCACGCGTGCCCAAGATCCCGAGAGGAGAATGGAGGAGAAGGGTTTGCATTGTGGCCATCCCCCCTGGGGGATGATTCCTCGCTTTCTATCTCTCTCTCTCTGTCTTTCTGGCGAGCACACATGCCCTATTGCAAAAACATCTTTTAAAAAATCGTTAGTGGCACCAAAAGTATGGTGTTTCATTGACACGGAACATGTTGACTTCCAAAGACACACAAAGGTATCTCTGTGCTGTGAGTACTTCACACCATTCTTGTGAGCATATTCCCTAGACACGCAGATGAAATCCTAGTCAGCCATTGTGTTGCTGGCAGAAATACCAGATATTGTGTGATTTATAAAAAAATGGTGGCACACCAGCCTGGTGATTTAGTGGTTACACCAGCTGCGTCCCACATGACTGACTGCATGGTTCGAGTCTCAGACCCAACAATTTGAAATACACATCGGGTGCATCTGCATGTGTGCCCGCAATCCCAATAGGAGAAAGGAGGAAATAGAATTGTGGTGTGGCCATCTACCTGGGGAAGAGGAGTTCTCACTTTCCCTCTCTCTCTCTCTCTGTCTCTCTCCAGACAGTGCAAGTGCTCTCAGCAAAAATGAAATAAAAATTTAAAAAAAGCAAAAATTAAATTAAATTAAATTTTAAAAATAGAGGCAATACAAGGTCTTTTATGATTCCAGACAAATTGCATGATTACTTTTTCTAGATCTGTGAAGAATGTCTCAGGCACGTTGATTGGGGTTGTATTAAATATGTAGATGAATTTGGGTAGAATTGCTATTTTGATTGTATTAATTTTTCCAATCCAGAAACATGGGATGTCCTTCCACTTTTTTGTGTCATTTTCCATTTCTGAAGTTAAGTAACGTGATTGAATATATGAAAGACATTGAAATTTTAAAAAATTGAAAAAAAAAATTAGAGGCTTATGTGGCTTCTGATTCCATAGCTGGAAAACCCAAACGTTGGGCCTGGTGTTGGGCTGGAGTCTGGCGCTATATCCTGGTATAGATGACAAAGCAGAGAGGAGGGTGGGTACGTGCAGAGAGAGATCTAAATCTAACCCCTTCTCAAAAGCACTAGCATGCCTCCATGGCACAAACACCTCTTCTGTAAACATTTTTATAAAGCAGAAATTACAGAACTTTTGTTTTCCACAGAGAAATATATATTTCTTTGTTAAATCTTTCTTCCTTTTGCTCCTCTCACTCACTCCTTACCATCCTCTCTCTACCACCCTTACAGTCTCTGTTCTCAACATTTGACCTCAATACTATCATCTTTCCAGTTCTGTCAATTTCTGCCAAAGAGTGCAGAGACATTCAGTACAACTTGAGTGGGGATATACAGTGTGTCTTTTTTTTTTTTTAAAGAATTATTTTAACTTTATTTATTATTATTATCATTATTATTTTCCAGTTTGATCAGAGAGAGACAGAGAGAGAGAGAGAGAGAGAGAGGAAGTGAGAAAGCAAGCCACCAGGTCCGAGACTTGAACCGTGGTCGACCATGTGGGAATCCAGCGCCTTTAACCACCATGCCACTTGCCAGCCGCAGCAGTGTGTCTTTTTCAAAGTCTGATTCCCTTCACTCAACATTCATTCCCTCTGTATGCATCCAATTTGAATTTTATGATAGGATCTCATTGTTTCTTATGGCTGAGTAATACTCCGTAGTGTACATGTGCCACAGTAAAGGAAACAACACTTAGAGTGAAAAGACAACCCTCCGAATGGGAGAAAATATTTGCACATTGTTCCTCAGAAAAAGAATTGATAAACAGAATATATAGGGAATTCAAGTAGCTCATCCATAAAAAAAAATCAATCATACAATCTTCTGTTTTGCCTAGTGTGAGATATGTATAAATTATTATCCACTGGGGCTGGCAGGTGGCATGGTGGTTAAGCTGATGAATTCCACGTGGCCAACTGTAGTTCAAGTTACAGACCTGGTGACTTGCTTTCTCACTTTCTCTCTCTGTCTCTCTCTGGTCAAACTAAAAAATAATAAGTCATAAATTAAATAATTCTTAAAAAGTTGTTATTCACTATATTCATCCTACTGAACTTTATAGCACTAGAGATTATTCCTCTCACCTTTCTGAGTTTTAATGTACAATTGGATCTTCAATCCTAATATAGCCACACAATATGTTGATTGCAGGGAAAACTATGACAATTCTAATATCAAGGTAAATAATAATTTGTTTTGTTGTTGTTTATTTATGTATGTATGGATATAATAATTGCCCACATGTAATTAATGTACATTGTGTATACCCATACAAAATTACATTTTACCCTACAGATATACATAGTTATTATATGCCATAAACAAAATGTTAAAACAGAAAAAAAATCAGTGATAGGATTTTAAAATACCTTTAATAACTACATCATGTAGACCATTTAATTTGGGGACCAGTAGGTGGCATGGTGTTTAAGGCTGTGGACTCCCACATGACCAAGCATGGGCAGTTCAAGTCCTGGACCTGGCAGATTGCTTTCTCACTTTCCTTCTCTTTCTCTCTGTCTCTCTGGTGAGTGCACATGTTCTGTAGCAAATATAAAAATAATAACAATGAGGCTGGTAGGTGGCGTGGTGGTTAAAGGCACTGGAATCCAACATGACAGGCCGTGGTTCGAGTCCTGGACCTGGCAGCTTGCTATCTCACTTTCCTTCTCTTTCTATCTCTCTCAGTCTGTCCCTTTCTGATCACATTAAAATAAATAAATAAATAAAATTAAATAAAATAATGATTAAAAATAATAACGATAAATAAAATTAAATAAATAATTCTTTTTAAAAATGCAATCTAATTTTAATAGTTACAAGATGTAAGAAGTCACCTTCATCCTAAGTCTAAAGGTTCACATCGGATATTCAAAGGTACCGAAATATATTTTGAACAGACGAAAGCACATGGTGACTGATTTCTCTTTCAGCTATTTTTCTTTCCCCACAGAAGGCTTTTTTAAAAAACACCTAGTTCTAACCACACTTTTAACACATTGAAAAGCACACGGTGACCTTCAAAGAAGCTATTTGTGCTAATATCAGAAGTGCAGTGTGCAGTACAAAATTAAAATGTGAGATGTGAAAATATGGAGTGATTTATCTCCCACGGTTGATCACTCCCAGGCTGGAGGCCTCTTCATCACCATTCTAAATTAGTATCTTTATGTAAGCAAGTCTGCCCATGAGGAAGGGGAAAATTAGGAACATAGAAGAAATTCATTACTTCTCTCCGATAGCTCAAATCCATTTATTAATTATCTCCTCCTCGGTGCCTTCATTAGCTTAATAGCAGTAGGTAATAGAAGTAAAAATGGTGAAAAATCTCTACCCAGGACCCCATGGAGAATTCTCGGAATGTCCCCAATACAGGTGTTTACCTGTGAGGGTCAGACCTGGACTAGGGGCCGAGGCGGAATCAGATGGAAATAAATACTCGCTATAAACATTTCAGCCATCCAAGCCACATCGCTGAGTATAGTAGACAGGCAAGATTCATTTTTCTAATATAGTAGAACTTGGTTCTGCTCAGCCAGACTTTACTACAACCTAATAACTAAGGCAGTATCAAACTTTAATACTCTGGGGCCAGCAGGTGGCATGGTAGTTAAAGGCGCTGCGCTCCCACATGGCCGACCGCGGTTTGAGTCCTGGACCGGGCAGTTTGCTTTCTCACTTTCTCTCTCTTTCTCTCTCCGTCCCTCTCTGGTCAAATTTAAATGAATAAATAAATAAAAGTTAAATAAAATAATTCTTAAAAAATACACAAAACTTTAATACTCAGAGTTTAAGGTGCATAGAATCTCTTGTATGTCTTGACACAGAACAGATGCTGAATCAGATTAATTATGTGACAGGACAAAAAAAAGTGAAATTAAGTCGGGCCAGCAGGTGCCATGGTGGTGAAGGCACTGGACTCCCACATGGCCGATGACAGTTCGAATCCCGGACCTAGGAGCTAGCTTTCTCACTTTCTCTCCCTCTCTTGTGAGTGCTTGTACCCTATAGCAACTTTAAAAATAATCAATATAATTAAATACATACTTCTAAAAAAATGAAATGAAGTATTATCTGGTACCATCTCCTACCCAAGACATATATTATTCCAAATATCTTCTGGAAAATAAAAAATACCAAACCAAAACTGATCAGGAATCTGTACACCTCTCCATTCAAGATGAGCTGCTTCCGGTTCAGAGAGGCTCTGACATTTGATCCTTGGCCCACGTCTTGTGCTTTGTTTTGTTTTTACATATGTGTATCTTGGGTGTCTTTGGGGTTGATCACACTTGCATTTTTTAAAAACCATTTATTTTATTGAATTTTACTTATTTACTCGTTATTCATTGAAAATCTTTTCTACAGAGTACACACACTCATCAGAGAGAGGGAGGGAAAGTGAAAAAATGACTTTTTGGGGAGACCAGCAGTTGGCGTAATGCTATATCGCTGGATTCCCATGTAGTCAACCATGGTTCAAGTCCCATACCTGGCGGCTTAAACTCACGCCGGGTGCACGTACGTGCGTGCCCAAGATCCCGAGAGGAGAATGGAGGAGAAGGGATTGTGGTGTGGTCATTCCCCCTAGGGGGTGATTTCTCGCTTTCTGTCTCTCTGTCTCTGTCTTTCTGGCGAGTGCACGTGCCCTATAGCAGAAACCTCTCCACCAACAAAACAAACAAACAAAAAATCTGAATTGGATTCCTCTGTTAAGAAACCACGTCCGTAAGAAGAGTCCTGTGTGGGGAAAATTGGGAAGTTTGGATGCGAGGGAAAAGGGTCAGATGAAGTTCACATTGTCGTGGATGTTACTTGGTGCTGTGTGGTCGTCCTAGGCAATGCCACAGGGATGCAGAGTCCCACAGAGTAGCTCAACATCGAAGGAATGCTCTCTCAGATCAGAACCCTGAGGTCTGAAATCAAGGAGTTGCTGGTACAGGTTCCAGACGGAGGTTGCAAAGGGGAGTCTGTCACAAATCTCTACCTCCTGGTGACTACCAGCAACTGGAAGTGTCTCCTGCCTTGTGACACTTCTGCATCTGCCTCCATCTTCATGTGATAGTCTCTCTTATCTATTTCTCTTTCATTTCTAATTTTTGCTATAGGATGTGTGGGCTCACCTGAGAGACGGAAAATGAGAAATCACCTCCCCAGCAAGATGGCCATGCTGCAGTCCCTTCTCCTCCATTCTGTTTGTGGGATTTGGGGCAACCATGCACACATGCCTGGTGAATTTGGAGCTGCTAGGTCCGGGACTCAAACCACAGTTGGCCATATGGGAGTCCAGCACCTTGACCACTACGCCATCTGCTGGCCCCTCTCTCACCCGTTTCTATCTCATGTGAGAACACAAGACTCTGCATTTAGGAGCAACTTCATCCAGCACCATCTCATCTGAAAATGCTTCATTGGATCACAACTGCTCAGAACGGTTTCCCAAAGAAGGTCGCATCCGAGGTGCCCAGTAAATACATCTCAGGGACACTATGAACCCCACTAGAGGTGGTGTGATAGCACCAGTTGATTTATAAATTTCCTACCTGGAAGCCATGTGTGTGGATGGGATTAAGGTGATGGGGCATGGTATCTGGAACTGGCTATGGAGCTGTAGTCCCCAACCCTTCAGGCGTGGTGACTAAGGCTTGAATTCCACATGGGCAACTCCACAGTTCTCATCCCAACCCCATGACTTGAGAAACACGTCGAGCGTGTTTGCATTCATGCACAAAATCCCAAGAGGAGAATGGAGGAGAAAGGACTGTGGCATGGCCATCCCCTTGGGGACATGATTTCTCTCTCTTTCTCTCTCTCTCTCTCTCTCTCTCTCTCTCTCTCTCTCTCTCTCTTTCCCACAGTGCAGGTGCTTTATGGCAAAAATGTAAAAATAAATGAATTAATGAATGAATGAATGAATAAAATGAATTTTAAATAAGTTTCAGAAGTTAAGACAATGATATTTCTTGTTTTTAGGATCAGCTCTTTTCAGATACAGCAAGATAGAGGGAATTTTTTTCCATTTTATTCCTATGTAACAATGTAATATTACACACACACACATGTGCATATGCCAGTGGGGGTGTGGGGGTTGGCGTTTCCTTTGGGAATGGTGAAAATGACTCAGAACTAGATGAAGTTGATGCATGAATGGATTGCATGGCACTAAACCAGCTTCTGGTTTGTTTTTATATTACGTGAAATGACCTCACTAAGGAAAAATCCTTCCATATGTAAACCATAGTCAGGTATTTCATTTTTCCGTGCAGCTGGCCCCAACCTTGTCTGCATTTATTCCATTTTGGTGGCTTTCAGGGCTAGCATGCAACAATCTCTGACTCCATTTTCAAATGGACTCATAAAAAGTTTTCCAGCTGAGTTGCATTAAAAGAATGGTATAATCAATATTTCATTTAAATTGCAACCTGTACATTTCTTTTCCTCCTCTCTGCAAGGACCAGCCAAGTTTTTGGGCACATCTGCAACTTTTTATTAAGCAAACAACCCGATGGACGTCATAAAACAGCTTGTTCTCTTTCCTGCAGGATTCACACCAGGACCATCTAAGAGCAAGACAGTTTCTTTTCTTATTAAGAGGTTTTATCCCTACAGGGCACATTCTCTCACCAGAAAGACAGACAGAGACAGAGAGACAGAGAGTGAGAAATCAACCCCCAAGGGAGCATGGCCACATCGCAATTCCTTCTCCTCTATTCTCCTCTTGGGATCCTGGGCATGCACGCACACACGCCCGGTGTGAGTTTAAGCCGCCGGGTCCAGGACTCAAACCGTAGTTGACTACATGGGAGTCCAGTGACATAGCCATTATGCCAACTGCTGGTCCCATGAATAAGACAGTTTCTTCCTACCTTGCTGAGCAGAGGGTGCAAATGGAATGGAACCTCCTTACAAAATACAAATAAACCAAATTCTGTTGGGCGTTGCCTTCATGGTCAGCTGGTCTGTGGGCGGATGAACAGAAAACGGGGGTGGAGAAAGGCAAAGGTTTCTGTCACATGGGTCTTGTTATGGAGAGCTGCACTCTGCAGCTTAGTCTATGCAAGGTATTATAACAAGATCTATAAACGGAGTGCAGTTTAAAGAGAAGACATGTATTTCCCATGGTTCTGGAGTCTGAAAGTCCAAGATTAAAGAGTGGGAGATATGGTGTCTACGGAGAACTCCCTTCCTCTTCCCTAGAAGCTGAGTTCTCATTGTGTTTGTGTTTTGTTTTGTTCTGTTTTGTGTTTCAATTTGCTGGAGGGTGCATGCACTTGCAGGAGATAGAGACAGAGAGAAGGGGCAAGTGAGAAGGTGTTTCCCCCCTCCCCCAGAAGGATGGTCACATCACAATCTCTTCTCCTCCATTTTGCCTTTCAGGATTTGGGGCACACACACACACACACACACACACACACACACACATGCCTGGGGTCTCCCTGAAGCTGCCAGGTCCAGGACTCTCATCACACTGTTGCCCACGTGGGGTTCAACCACCTTAAACAGCACGTCCCTGCCATTTTTAAGCATATCAGATAATGCGTGCCTTTGTGACAGCTTGGAGAGGAACCCAGGGTTGCATGTGGAGTGCTTTCTAGGGAAATGCTGGGATGGAACTTGGAGGAGGGTGTTTTGAGCCAAAGTAAAAGAAGTAGGTTGAAAAGATGGAAAAAGGAAGTCCTCTCTCAGCAAAGCTTTGGCTTACCCCAGGGGCGTGCTGGAGTGTATAAGACCTGGCAGAGGGGCATTGGAAGAAGAAGAAGAAGGAGAAGAAGGAGAAGAAGAAGAAGAAGGAGAAGAAGGAGAAGGAGAAGAAGAAGAAGAAGAAGAAGGAGAAGAAGAAGAAGAAGAAGAAGAAGGAGAAGAAGAAGAAAATGAGAAGAGAAGAAGAAGGAAAAGAAGGAGAAAAGGAAGAAAGGAGAAGAAAGAAAAGAAGAAGAAAAGAAGGAGAAGGAGGAGAAGAAGAAAAGAAGAAGAAAAGGAGAAAAAGAAGGAGAAGAAAAAGAGGAGGAGAAGAAGGAAAACAAGAAGGAGAAGAAAAGAAGAAGTAGAAGGAGAAGAAGAAAAGCGAAAACAAATTAGCAGACTCCAGAAAACATCTCCTGAGCGGTTCATGTTCATGGGTCTCAGAACAAATGTACACGGCTCAGTATCTTCTGGACAGCTTTTTAATATAAGCAATAAATCACCCTCCAGGGGGGATGGCCACACCACAATCCCTTCTCCTCCATTCTCCTCTCGGGATCTTGGGCACGCACGCACACGCACCCGGTGTGAGTTTAAGCCACCGGGTCCGGGACTTGAACCGCGGTCGACTACGTGGGAGTCCAGCGACATAGTCATTACGCCAACTGCTAGTCCCTAATATAAGCATCTTGAGACCAATGCAACTTCTTTCTTTCTTTGCTATTATTATTATTATTTTGAAGAATTATTTCATTTAACTTTATTTATTTATTTATTTATTTTTATTTTTATTTTACCAGAGAGGGACAGAGAGAGGGAAAGTGAGAAAGCAAACCGCCAGGTCCAGGACTCGAAACACGGTGTGGCATGTGGGAGTCCAGCACCCTTAATCACCATGTGCCCTGTCAGCTCTATCTTAGTTACTATTATTATTTTTTAGTTTTTTATACTACAGGTCACATGCAGTTGCCAAAGACAGAGATGGTGGGAGAGTGAGAAATCATCCCCACCACCAGGAGTGATGGTCACACCACAATCCCTTCTCCTCCATTCTCCTCTTAGGATTTTGGGTATGCACACACACAGACCTGGCATATTTTTCAAGAGACTGGGTTGTGTACTTGAACTGTGTGGACAGGCATTTGGAATCCGGAGCCTTAACCACTGCACCACCACCAACTAGCCCTATTATCTTTATTTTTTAAAAATAAATAACTATTTAATTTTATTTATTCATTCATTTATTTTAATTTGAGCAGAGAGAGACACAGAGAGAGAGAAGGAAAGTGAGTAAGCAAGCCACCACGTCCGGTACTCGAACCATGGTCAGCCATGTGGGAGTATCCAGTGCCTTAACCACCACGCCATGTGCTGGCCCCAGACCCTATTATTTTTATCTGTTGATGCATTCTTTTTTAACATAGAGCCTCGAATCTTATTATGGACATCCCAAACACCTCTCAAAGAACACGTGCATTTAGAAATTTGATCCTAAACACATTTAATTTTTACAGCTGTCTTGGAAATAGAAAGTACCTTCTCATTTTGTGCTGAAACAGTGCAATATTCAGAAAAAATATACATCCATAAATGTGAAAGGATTAGAGGTCCCGACGCTTTTAACCCTCACATTATGAGCTGTGAAATCTCATTCTCTTCCTCTTCTTTTTACAACAGTATTCAAGCACTCCTCTGAGTGTGACAGATATTGCTTCGTTATTCCTGAATTCCATATGACAGCTGAGAAAATATTTATAAATACATTGCAGTGGGACCCTTATTACAAACAATAAGCGCGATACCATCAATTCTGCATGCCTGAAGAGATGAATGATCAACTGCAAATGCAATCATCCTTGGAATATTGCTGCTAATAATTTTGTCCATCATTCATATATTTTTTCCCCTTAATTCATCTCTGCACCATTTTCAATGCAAATAAAAATCGCCTTCCCAATAACTAGGGAAATTCAATCCCATAGGGAACGAAAATTTATAACCTTCGCTTATAACGGTTCATAGAACTCTATCTCCATTAGTTAAATCACTTTAAAAGCGTAAGTAAGAAATATGATTGGGTGTTTCCATAGGATTTACTGCTATTCTTCACAGGATAATTGTTCAGTTGTTTGTGTAGAGCCTGCTCTGAGGTCCTGGACTGCATTGAGAATTTCAGGATGCCCTGCTTAAATGCTTATAGATTCTGAAATCCGAACTGGGAATGGAATGGGTGGGCAAAATATCAGCCCCCCGAGAGGTCCATGTGCTAAACCCCAGGCCCTGTGACTATGGTTCAAGTCCATGGCTAAGAGCATTTTGCAGATGTGATGAAGTAAAGGATCCCGACAGGGCGAGATTCTCCTCGTTGACCCCATAAGCCCAAAGTCATCCCAAGGGCCCTCATAAGAGAGACACAGACAAGTCAGAGAAGAAGATACAATGCTAGAAGCAGAGAATGGAGCATGAAAGTCGAGGAATGTGAGTGGACTAAACTTTCTATAGATTAAGCACTCTTCTCTTCATCTTCAGGGCATACAAGATAAATTTTCTAGCATGCATACACTTCCTATCAGTCCCATCAATGATATTCCCATGCACGTGACGATCCACAGATCATTTTCTATTTTCGTTTCCCTTGAATGTTTTGCTTTTTGGTTCCCCTTCATTCCCTTCCTCCCTCCCCCTATTTCTCACCCTCCTCCCACACTGTCTCCAATACCCACAGTTGTTCTCCCCGGTTTTATATGGTCCTATCTTTCAATGTCTGCCATAGAGTGCAGACATTCGGTATATATGGAGCAGGGATATCCAGTGTTTGTCTTTCATCATCTGACTTGCTTCATTTCGCATTCAGTCTTTCATATTCATCCGCTTTCTATCAAATGCCAAGGTCTCATTGATTTTTGTTTTTAAAGAATTGTTTATTTATTTATTTGTTAATTAATTAATTAATTAATTAATTTGACAAGAGAGGGACAGAGAGAAAGAGAAAGTAAGAGAGCAAGCTGCCAGGTCTGGGACTTGAACCGTGAGAGGGCTGGCTTGTGAGAGTTCAACATCCTTAACTACCACACCACCTGCCAACCCAGTTCTCATTGTTTTTTTTTTTTTTTTTATGGCTGAGTAGTATTCTGGAGTGTATATGTGCCACACACTTTTTCTTTTTTGAGAGTTTGTTATTTTTGCTATAGGGCCTGTGCACTCACCAGAGAGAGAGAAAGCGAGAAATCACCCCCTGGGTTGGATGGCCATGCCACAATCCCTTCTCTTGCATTCTCCTCTTGGGATTTTGGGCACATACGCACATGTGCCTGGCATGAGTTTCAAGTTGTTGGATCCGAAACTCGAACCACAGTCAGGCACGTGGGAGTCCAACTGCGTAACCTCTACGCCACCTTCTGGCCCCATGTCAACACTTTCTCAATCCATTCCTCTGTTTGTGGACACTTGGGTGGATTCCATGTCTTAGCAATTGTGAATAATGCTGCACTCAACATGGAGGGGCAAGTGTTCTTCCAACAGGAGTGGATTCTTATCCTTTGGGTGTTGCTTTAAGCCACTTAGATTATGGGAATTCATGATAGAGACCCTGGAAACGCATATGGTCCTAACCCCATATTGGCTTTGTCTGCAACATCTCCGTCTGGGTGCAGGCTTGGTGGATGACAGGACACAGCTTCTGTGTGCCTTGGTAAGCTGTGTCCGTCCTGACGTACACCAGGAAATGTGGACACACACACACAACCCAAGTGTATGTTTAATCATAACTCAAGCTAGACTCAAATCTTCCCAGTGGGTGGCTAACACCATGGAGAAATAAATTTCTGAGCAAGGAGAAAGAAACACAGAAAAGAAAGCCAAGCCTTAGGAAGGGGAGCCATCTTTGCTCGGTTCTGGCTGGGGTGGAAACATCACGACCAGAGGATTTTCTCCTCCGTTGCACCACATGGACGGCAGGATGTCCTCTCAGCACGGGTGGATGGGGGCTGACTGGTGTGTGCCTGTCTGGTAATGCGTTTACAGCCAGCAGCAGGGAGATGGATTTCCCTGCGTTGTAACCCAAGCACCAGAAACACAGCGGGCAGCCCGTCGCCCCCTAACACCTCCATGTACCCCGAAGCTATGCACTTCCTGGGCCACCTGCTCCCATCTCATTACAGCCTCGATGAAGATAAAGCGAGTTTCGACCCCGGCCATGCAGCGAGGTCTCATTACTCAGTCATGAAGGTCTCAGCCTCCCGGGAACTGAAGTTCCGTGTGTCTTCTGAGTGATGTATGCCTCCTCGGGTGGCGGCAGGCTCGTCACCAACATTCAATCTCTGTGTGCTTCCTCAGTGCTCACGTATGATCTCTAATTGCAGAGTGGCCGAGTGTCTTTGAAATGCATGGGCAGGGTGGACACAGGACACGGGCGGGTTCTCTGCTCGGCGAAGAACCCAGGGAGCTGGAAAATATCAGGGAGAAGTGACCTCACTCCATAAGACTTTTTCCTTTCTTTTCTAAAGAATTATTTATTTAATTTTATTGGTTTATTATTTTAATTTGACCAGAGGGAGACAGAGAGAGGAAGTGAGCCAGCAGTTCTGGGACTCGAACTATGGTTGGCCATGTGGGAGTCCAGTGCCTTAACCACCACACTACCTGCTGGTCCCTGCTCCACAAAACTTAATTTATTTATTTGTCTTTTTTTTTTTAAGTTTTTGTGTGTTTTGGCCATAGGCCATGTATGCTCAGCAGAGAGAGACAGAGAAAGACACAGTGGGGATGGCCACGCCGCAATCCGTTCTCCTCCATTCTCCTCTCAGGATTTTGGGCACACACGCCCAGCATGAGTTTGAAGCCAATGAGTCCAGGACTCAAACTGAAGTCCAGTACTCCAACCATAGTCTAGTGAGGTAACCATTACGTCATCTGCTGGTCCCAATTATTATTCATTTTCTATATGTTCTAGGGCTCATGCATTCATCAGAGAGAGACAGAGAGACAGAGAGGGAAAGTGAGAAAGAAAGCCACCGGGTCCAGGATGTGAACTGCAGTCAGCCATGTGGGAGAACAACGTCTTAACCACCATGCCATCTGCTGGCCCCCAGCTGGCCATGTGGGATCCAGCCACCTTAATTACCACACAGCCTGGTTGGCCCCAGACATCTTACACAGATGCGGCCCCTTTAGAATACACATTTGTTTGGGGACCAGCAGGTGGCGTGGTGGTTAAGGCACTGGACACTCCCACATGGTCAACCATGGTTTGAGTCCTGGACCTGACGGCTTACTTTCTCACTTTACCTCTCTCTCTTTCTCTAGCCAAATAAAAATAAATGAATAATAAAACTAAATAAATAATTCTTTAAAAAATAATTATTTAAGAAAAAACAAAAGAGAAAAGAATACACATACGTTTGTAGGTTGGGAGGACAGCTCTGGGACGGAATCCGTCAGCCACGTGTGACGGTGTGACTGTGAGAGTGTGCGTGTGCACACCCTAGGATCGCACACCGCTGGGTGGCAGATATCGGTCGGGTTCGTTCTGCAAGGCCCATGCATGTTCCCGGCACTCTGCAGAGCCTCTCTGAGTGTACCCTGACCTTTACATACACCTGTTGTTCTTCTCACATCCTCTCCACGGACCCTGTACTTTTGTCGCTGTTGTTAATGGCTTCCCTCGAAGAACGGCCCAGAGCTCTATTGCGTGTTCCTCACGGGCACCTTTACGTCACTGATGTTCTTCTTCGTTTCTGTAACGTGAAAGCATATTTAGTTGACTTTGTTTCATCCAGACATAACGAACTTGTTCCGTAAGCTACACGGGTACCGACTCTGAAGTCTTGTCTCCCAAACTGGCTTCCTTAGTGTGAAATTAAAATTTAATGTGGAGACCGGCAGGTGGTGTGGTGGTTAAAGGCACTGGATTCGCACATGGCCAATTCTCACATGGCAGTTCGAGTCCCAGATCTGGCAACTTGCTTTCTCACTTTCCTTTTCTCTCTCTCTCTCTGTCTCGTCCAATTAAAAACCGATTAGCAGATGGAATTAAATAAATAAATAAATCTTTAAAAAATGATTAAATGCTCAGGGGCCAGCAGGTGGTGTGGTGTTAAGGTGCTAGACTCCCACACAGTCAACCGTGGTTCGAGCCTTAGACCTGTCAGCCTGAAACTCACACCAGGCACGTGAGCATGAGTGTCCGAAATCTCGGGAGGAGAATGGAGGAGAAGGGATTGCAACATGGCAAGTCAAGAGGTCATGGATTCAAGTACTTGTCAACGTCGTGACCCCTGAAGGGAGTCGGCTAGATCTGGACTCCTTTTTCTCCTAAAGGGAAGAAGCAACGTTGGGCATGTGGGACACTGTGGCATGCCCCAAATCTTGAACGGATGGAAGAGGATTGCTGGGGTGTGCTTTGTCAATTCCCTTCTTTCTCTGCCAAGCACCTGTGCCCTATAACAATTTATATATATATATATATATATATATATATATATATATATATATATATATAATTTTTTTTAATTAAAAAAATTACAAAGAAGAAAGGAAGAGAAAGAAAGAAGAAAGACACGGAGAAAGAAAGAGAAAGAAAGAAAAAGTACATATGAGGGACCAGCAGATGGCATCATAGTTACGTTGTGGACTCCCACATAGTCAACCGCGGTTCAAGTCCCAAACCTGACCGTTTAAAACTCACACTGGGTACGTGTGCATGCATGCCCAAAATCTCAGCAGGAGAATCGAGGACAAGGGATTATGGTGTGGACATCCTCCCTGGGGATGATTTCTCCTTTTTTGTCTCTATGTCTCTCTCTGTCTCTCCAGCAAATGCATGTGCCCTATAGCAAAAATCTCTCTTTAACAACAACAAAAAAAAACAACTATATATGAAAGTGCTAGCTAGTGGTGTGGTGGGTAAGGCAGCTAGACTCCACATCACCTACTGTTAGTTTCAAGTCCTAGACCCGGAGGCTTGAAAAACACACTCTGTGGGTGTGTGTCCAAAATCCAGACAAGAGGGAGCCGTGGAGAAGAAGGTTGCAGTGTGGACATCCCCAGAGCGGGAGAGCTCTCACTTTCCTTCTCTCTCTCTCTCTCTCTCTCTCTCGTGAGTGAATGCACCCTCTAGAAATAATGAACACATTTTGTTATTACATTTATTTTTTTATTATGAACATAGTTCTCCCAAGGGAGGGGGAAATCATTACAGAAGAATCTATTGTTTATTTGTGACACGAAACATGTAAATACGTACTTTGGCAATGGGAAGAATGGAACATTAAATTTTTAAAACTCCACTGTCTCTAAATAATGATTATTTCGGAATTATTTTTTAAGCAGCTGTGCTTTTCAGGGAGTGATTCAGTTGAAGCATGTTCAATACTTTACGATGTTTTAATAAGCAAATAGAATTTCCCTGAAGGGCACTTGTGGAACTAAATTGGTCATAATTTGCCCTCAAAACGTGTTTACCAGGGAAAGCAGAAATTCTACTTAATTTTCTATTTGAGTGATTCTTGAATTTCTTATGAAAACTGCATTATATTGATTTATTGTTCTGGCATTGGGATTTTCAGGCATACGTGCATACAAACACAGCACACACACACACACACACACACACACACAGAGTAGTCATTAAGTGATTTTTACACTTTTTAAATTTATTTAATTTTATTTATTATTATTATTATTATTAATTTGCTATAAGGCACATGTGCTCATTAAAGAGAGAAAGAGAGAGAGAGAAGACAAGTCACCAGGTCTGGGATTTGAACCACAGTCAGCCATGTGAAAGTCCAGTATCTTAACTATCACACCACCTGCAGGCCCCCAT
The DNA here is from genome assembly GCA_026018925.1 of Tupaia tana. Taxonomy (NCBI): domain Eukaryota; kingdom Metazoa; phylum Chordata; class Mammalia; order Scandentia; family Tupaiidae; genus Tupaia; species Tupaia tana. Next base: position 11,092,347 of record JAKSZU010000031.1, on the reverse strand, counting down.
TAAGTGAATTTTTAAAGTCTATCAGACTAGGGCCAACAGATGGTATAGTGGCTAAGTCGCTGGACTCCCATATGGCTGATGGCATTTGGAGTCTCACATCCGGTGGCTTGAAAATCACACTGGGCACATGTGTGGCATGTCCAAAATTTCAGGAGGAGAATGGAGGAGAAGGGATTGTGGTGTGGCCATCCCCCAAGGGGGGAGGAGATTCCTCACTTTCCTTTTTACTGTCTCTGTCTCTCTCTGTGTCCAGTGAACAAGTGCACCCTAACAAAACCTTTTTTAAAAAATATATATCAGGGAACCAGCAGTTAGCGTAATGGCTATGTCGCTGGACTCCCACGTAGTTGACCGCTGTTCCCGTCTGGGACCCAGTGGCTTAAAACTCACGCCGGGCGCATGTGCGTGCGTGCCCAAGATCCCGAGAGGAGAATGGAGGAGAAGGGATTGCGGCGTGGCCATCCCCCCTGGGGGGTGATTTCTCGCTTTCTGTCTCTCTGTCTCTCTCTGTCTGTCTGGCGAGCGCACGCGCCCTATAGCCAAAACCTCTCAAAAAAAAAAAAAAAAAAAGAAAAGAAAAAATATATATATATATATATCAGACTTATCATTTAAGTACCCTTTTATTACTGGCTTTTAAGTATCTTAAATGTCCTCTTTCCCTTTTCTCCACAATTGTTCAATTATGTCACTTAAAATATTAAACTCTGGGGTTGGCAGGTGGCGTAGTGCTTACAGTTCTGGACTCCTACGTGGCCGACCGTGGTTTGATTCCTGGGCCTGAGGACGCCCAGTGTGTGTGCGTGCGCGTGCCCAAGATCCCGAGAGGAGGATGGAGGAGAAGGGATTATTGCGGTGTGGCCATCTTTCCTGGGGGTGATTTCTCACTGTCCCTCTCTTTGTCTCTCTGGCAAGCAGATGTGCCCTATGGCAAAAACCTAAAAAAAGAAAAAGAAAATGAGTAAGAGGCAAAGAGACAGGGTATCAAGCTGGTAAACTGTGTAATTGATGTTCTTTGTTTTCAGAGTGGTGGGATAAGGCTGAGGTTTCTCTTTGCTTGTTTTCTGAATTTTAAGTGTTCCACATTTAACTACACTTCCTTATAAAATAAAAGATTCTTCCTGCCCTCCCCACCACCCCACGAGCTCTTTGCCTTTAAGCGGTCGATACAGGAATTTTGTTATTAAGTTCATTGGGAAAGCATGTATTTATTTTTTTGATTTCCTATGGTACTAAGCTGTGCGGTTCCTAGTAGCTGTGGGACATTGTTTTGACGGGGCCCCTGGGCACCAAAGCCCAAAGACGCCCAAATCTCTTAGATAAGTAGCGTAGTTACCTTCTAAAAGCATTTCCACATCCTCCTGTACCTTAAACAATTTCCAGATTACTTGTAATACCCCAAACGAAGTAATTGTTATGTCTATAGTTGTTACACTTTATTGTTTATTTGCATTTTTTTTTTGAGAGAGATTTTTGTTACAGGGTGCATCCACTCACTGAATAGACAGAGAGACAGAAAGCGAGAAATCACCCCCCAGGGGGGATGGCCACACCGCAATCCCGTCTCCTCCATTCTACTCTCGGGATCTTGGGCACGCTCGCACACACATCCGGCATGAGTTTAAGCCACTGGGACCGGGATTCGAACCATGGTTGATTGACTACATGGGAGTCCAGCGACATAGCCATTATGCCAACTTCTGGTCCCTATTTGTATTGTTTTTATTGTCAGATTCTTATTTTAATGTTTTTCCCCTCCAATATTTTCAAATGAGGGTTGGTCACATCTATAGATATGAAGCCCCTGAATATAAAGAAGTGCTACGTCAGTTTTTGTGCTAATTATGGGATATCCGTGTCAATCAATACACTTTTATTGTACGCAAACGCCAACAATATTTTTTTTACATAAACGTGCATTAAAATTTGCAAAATGTTCTATTTTCTGCCATTTTTTAAGAATTATTCTATTTATTTTTTTATTCATAATCTTTTTTTCTTTTTCTCCCAGAGAAAGAAAGAGAGGGAAAATGAAGCAAGCCACCCAGTCCAGGACTCGAACTGTCGTTGAGCATGTGGGAGTCCAGTGTCTCAACCACTGCCCCACCTGCCGTCCCCCTCTTTTCTGCTTTTTCTAGAATGTGCCTGGGAATAGGTTGCATAAAGAACACACCTTGTAGACATGATGGTACACGTTTTAATTAAAAGAAGAGTTCTCCCAACACGGGTACTATACGTGGAGGGATGGCTTTCTGGATAAGCCCACCAAAGACCTTGTCTTCATGAATGAGAAAGCAAAAAAATGATAATAAAGTAACAAGAAGAAGAAAAACAAAAAGCAACAAAACCTACCAGGCTTTTGCTCATGACAGAATCTAGTTTGGTTTTACGCCCGGCGACAGGGATGGACACGATTTTCTGTAATGACTAGGTTGTCAGAAGGTCCAGCTTTGCGGGTCAGGCAGGTCTGCTCTGACTCTGCCATCCAAAAGAACCCACCGGCAGGACCCACAGGTGGCACAGTGGTCCTGTGGCTGGACTCCCACATGAGCGACCGCAGTTTTAGTCCAGACGTGGCAACTTGAAACTCATGCCGGGTGCCTGGGCGTGCGTGCCCAAAATCCTGAGAAGAGGGTAGAGGAGAAGGGGTTGCAGCGTGGCCATCCCCCTAGGGGTGATTTCTCGCTTTCTGTCTCGCTGTCTCTGTCTCTCTGGTGAGCACACACATCCTATAGCAAAAATCTCTAAATAACAACAACAACAACAAAAAAACCCCGAAGAATTCACAAACATCTATTGAAAATGCATGGGTGTGGCCACATGCCAATAAAGCTCGATTTGCAAAACCAGCCTGAAGCTCCTAGGACGCTTTGCCTTTCTCAGTATCCAGGCACAGAATTCTCCTAGAAAAGGCAAAGTCGTTCTCACCACGGATGTACGCCTTGCCAAGACCTGAGCTAAACACAGACAAGACCAGTAAGCCAAGGAGAAATGTCATAGTCCATCTTGCAGGAAGGCCAACCCTCCGGAGGAGCACATACTGAGGTCTCTGGTCAGAGCCTCCCCCTGTCTTCTCTGCTGTGTCTCTCTGCACCCGGGGAGAAGATGCAGAACCCCGTGGGTGAGCTCGACACAGAAGGATACAGAGAACTCTGAGCACAGCCCAGCTGAGAGATGACTTGGCCCTACCTACAGAGCCATCAGGGGCGTGGTGGCGCCTGCCCAGTGCCATACAGAGCCATCGGTGAGGCCGAAGGAAAAGAGCCCTACCAGCAACACATGCTGTGAATTGCAGAAGAACTTTACTTTTTAAAAACTGAAGGGCAGCTGAGAAAAGCAGGCAAACAGACGGACAGAGTAGGAGGGAGACGAAGCAGCGAAAGACACGAGGGAGCGGACGTTCAGAACAGAGAGGACTCGGAGCTGTCCCACGGGGCCTCACTGGAACAGCTGTCGGGGAAGGAGGCTCCAGTCTCCACCAGGCTGTTGGACAACCATCGCCCTGTTCAAGATGAGCAAGAGAAAAAGAACCGCAGAAAAAGATGGAGAGTCATGGACCGGGCTGTGTATCCAGGCCGTGCGCGTGGAGACCATCGATCCGAAATAGCTGCTCGCTCCGAAATAGACACAGGCAGCCTTGGAATCGGGGCGGCATACTTCTGAGCTCACCCGGTAACGTGGGCCATGAAATAGGCCACTCTGTTACTTTCTTCAGCCTCTGTTCTGTAGAATCTGCAGTGCAATTTTTTTTTGGTTTTGTTTTTAGATTTTTTTTTTTTTTTTTTTTTTTTTTTTTGCAATAGAGCATGTGTGCTCATCAGAGGCAGAGAAAGTGCACCCAGGGGATATGACCACGCCGCAGTCCCTTCTCCTTCATTCTCCCCTTGGGACATTGGGCATGCACCCACACGCAGTCGGAGTGTTTTTCAAGCTGCCGGGTCTGGGACTGAAACTGCAGAGTCGGTTGTGTGGGCTGTACGTGTTTCTCACACGTACAAAGGGAGATAGGACCTCAGAGAAGTTCACCAGGGCTGAGCCTGGCCCTCGTCCTGCCCTTGGGAGCAGAGAATGACTCTAATTCCCATTGCAAAGGGGCAGAGAAATGGACATTGTTCTTTTATTGAAATTACAGGTGCCTGTAAAGGTAGACCACAAACTTGGACCAGCTGTTTAGGCAATGGGATCCCACATGTGCGTCTGAGACCCAGTGACTCTAAAGACACCCCAGAGGCATGTTCACGTACAGGTCCCCAAAGTCCCAAGAGGAGAATGGAGGACAGGGGATTGTGGTGTGGCCATCCCCTACAGGGTGCTTTCTCATTCTCTCTCTCTGTCTGGCTCTGGCTCTGTTTCCCTCTGGCAAGCCACACATGCTCCAGAGCGAAGTCAAGGGGGTAGGCATCAGGTGCCATAGTGGTTAAGGCTCTGGACTCCCCCATGGCTGACCACGGTTCAAGTCCCGGATCCAGAGACTTGAAATTCATGCCAGGTGTATGTGCGTGTGTGTCCAAAATCCCAAGAGGAGAGTGGAGGAGAAGGGAATGTGGCATGGCCATCCCCATGGGTGGAGATTTCTCACTTTCTGTCTCTCTGTCTCTCTCTGTCTCTCCAGCGAGCACACACACCCTATAGCAAAAATCTCTCTCTGTGTGTTTTAAAGAGTAGACAGTTAAACGTAAAGCCTTCCAAGGGTTTTGCAGATGGAGTATTTCGAGAGATATAAGAAAATGTAATGAGGGACCAGCAGTTAGTGTAATGGCTATGTCGCTGGACTCCCACGTAGTCGACCGCGGTTCGAGTCCCGGACCCAGTGGCTTAAAACTCACGCCGGGTGCATGTGTGTGCGTGCCCAAGATCCCGAGAGGAGAATGGAGGAGAAGGGATTGCGGCATGGCCATTCCCCCCTGGGGGGTGATTTCCTGCTTTCTGTCTCTATGTCTCTCTCTGTCTGTCTGGCAAGCACACACGCCCTATAGCAAAAACCTCTCCAAGAAAAGAAAAAAAACAAAGAAAATGTAATGAGAGACCTTCCTGGGATTAGGAGATCAGAGATGTCATACCTAAGAGTAGCAGTGAGGCATCGTCACCCTCTCCCCTTGGTGCCATGAGTTACCGCATTCTTCCAGAAGAGAATTTATCAGTCCAGAGGTTCAGATCAAGAGGACCGGACTTGATAGTCAAAATGAAGCCACAAACTTCGACATGAAGCAGATGATAGATGTCATTAGATTTAGATGACAACCTCTAAGAAAAATAAAATTACCTAAGCGTACCAACGAGCTGATACAGCCCCATCCTTATTAACGTATCCAGGTAAGGATCAGGAACCTTCCAGCTAAAGGTCGATGGCAACCAGAAATGAGCAGGAAAAGTTGTAAACAAAGGGGCCAGCAGGTGGCGTGGTGGTTAAGGTGCTGGATTCCCACATGGCTGACTGTGGTTCGAGTCCCAGATCTGAAAGCTTGCTTTCTCACTTGTGCTCTCTCTCTCTCTTTCTGTCTCCTCTTGGTCAAATTAAAAATATTCCTACTAGGGGCCGGCAGGTGGTATGGCGGTTAAGGCGCTGGAGTCCCACATGGCTGAGCACAGTTCGTATACCGGACCTGGCAGCTTGCTCTCTGTGTCTCTCCCTGGTCAAACTGAAGAACAATAATAATCACGAAGAAAATAAAATAAATAATTCTTTAAAAAATAATAACAATACATAACATAAGATAAATAATTCTTTAAGAAATGCAAACACTGAAATCCAATGGAGCCTGATAAATAAATCCATTTATATACAGTAGTACGGTTTCCATAGAACTTGTATGAGACACATTTTGAGATGTTTTACTGTGTTGGGTAATTGTGTGTGCTGCTATTCCCACCCTACACGAATAGGTTTTTTTAGGGTTTGCTTTCTTTTTTATTTTTAGGGATTATTTATTTATTTATTTTTAATTTGACCAGACAGAGAAAGAGAGAGAAAGTGAGAAAGCAAGCCACCAGGTCCAGGATTCAAACTATGTGTTGGCCATGTGAGAGTCCGGTGCCTTAAACACAAGCCGCCTGCCAGGCCGGAGGTTTTGCTCTTTAACAGAAAGACTCTGCGGGACCAGCAGTTAGCGTAATGGCTATGTCGCTGGACTCCCACATACTCGACTGTGGTTTGAGTCCCGGACCCGGTGGCTTAAACTCGCGCCGGGCGCGCGTGTGTGTGTGCCCAAGATCATGAGAGGAGAATGGAGGAGAAGGGATTGTGGCGTGACCATCCCCCCTGGGGGGTGATTTCTCACTTTCTGTCTCTCTCTCTCTCTCTGTCTGTCTGGTGAGTGCACGCGCCCTGTAGCAAAAACCTCTCCAAAAAAAAAAAAAAAAAAGAGAAGAAAAGAAAGTTACCCAGGCACTGGCTCCCTGACCTCCGAGTCCAGTGTCCAGTCCAAGGTGTGTTATTCTAAGGTGGCGTGGAACTAAGCAAGCAAGATGAAATAAAACTCGGGGACGGGTTGGGATTTTAGACGTTAAACCTCACTCTATGGTTTTGGGGAGGTTAACGCAGTAGAAAATGAAATCCTAGCAAATAAGAATGGAAAACAAGAAGGTTAAGCCTCAGGGGAAATATCAGAAAATGACTAATGTGGGGGAGAAAAATACAATAACCAGAGGTCAAATTGAGAGAGGAAAAAAGCGGGGTGGGGGGGGGGCGATGGAAATCAGTAATCAAAAATGTATGACCCGGTCCTTAATAATAAATGACGTCTAAACACTAAAGTCATATGATACATGTACATTGTGTCTGAAAAAAAAAACAAAGAAAAGAAGAAGAGGCGTTGGCAGGTGGCATACTGGCTAAGGCGCTGGACTCCCACACGGCCGGACACAGTTTGAGCCCCACACCTGGTGGCTTTGTTCACCTTCCCTATCTCTGTCTGTCTCTGGTGAAAGCACATGCCCTGTGTGTGTGGGGGGCGGACTTAAAAAAAAAAAGAAGAAAATGCATGAAAGGTAATAGAAAATAGCAAGTACAAAAGAGGTGAACGCATTTGTCAAAGTAGATGATATTTTGGCTACAGGGTTAGGACGAGAGATGGTCTCTTTCATCGTCATTGAAAGGGACAGCTGTCCTCTCCCGTAGGACTCCCATGAGCAGGCTTCTCCTCCTTGTGATTGAAGGTCCTCTTTGACCTCGGGGCTCAGCAGAGGATGAGTACATAGATCTCCTGACACTTAGATCCGTTTTGTTCTTCCTCCCTAGAATGAGGTAGGCATTCTGGAGGCTGGGTATTGGCAAGACGGTTTCATAAATGGAAACATGGACTTAACCAACTGAGAGTCTTTTTCTTAATATCCATGGGGACTTGGTTTCAAGATCTGGTGGCTACTCAAAGGTGCAGACCCTCAAATCCTTTATATAAAATGGCATAATGGGATCCGGCAGGTGGTGTGGTGGTTAAGGGTGGTGGACTCCCATGTGGCCGACCACTGTTCGAGTCCTGGATTTGGCGGCTTGATGGCTCTCTCTCTCTCTCTCTCTCTCTCTCTCTCTCTCTCTCTCTCTGTCTCTATCCCTCTCTGGTCAAATTAAAATAAATAAATACCTAAATAAAGTTAGATAAAATAATTCTTTTTTAAAATAAATAGCATAGTGATTACCTATGACTTCTGCAGATCTTCCTGAATGGTCGAAACATGTCTAGATAACTTGTGATTCCTATCACAGTGAGGTGGTGCAGCAGTTGGTGTCATGGCTATGTCGCTGGCCTCCCATGGAGTCGACTGCAGTTCAAGTCCTGGACCTGGTGGCTTGTGCATGCATGCATACCCAAGATCCTGAGAGGAGAATGGAGGAGAAGTGATTGTGGCATGGCCATCCCCTTGGGGGGGGGGGGTGATTTCTCGCTTTCTGTCTCTCTGTCTCTCTGTATCTTTCTGATGAGTGCACATGCCCTACAACAAAAACCTCTCAAAAAAAAATAGTCATTATACTATTGTTATGGAATGATTAGAAGAGAAAGAGGCTGCACACATTCTATGCAGATGCAATTCTCACAGGCCTGGGCATGTCAGCAACCGTGTTTCCATTTTTGTCCACAGTTGCTTGGCTCTGATGATGTTGACAGCAGACACACAGAGAGCCAATGTTACATAACTTTGATCAAAGATTCCTAGACTTCCTTCTGTATCTTGGTGCTTTGCCTGGTGACTTTGTAGAGTATTTTGTAGTCTTCAGAACACCAGCTGGAAACTATTTCAGAACACCCTTTTTATTTTTGAGAAAGAGGTTTTTTTTTTTTTTTTTTTTTTTTGTTTGTTTGTTTGTTTTTTCTCCAGGGCACGTGCACTTGCCAGAGACACAGAGAGAGAAAGTGAGAAATCACCTCTCAAGGTGGATGGCCATGCCACAATCCTTTCTCCTCCATTCTCCCTTCAGGATCTTGAGCACACACATACATGTGTCAGGTGTGAGTTTCAAGCCACGGGGTCCAGGACTGAAACTGTGGTCGGCCGTGTGGGAGTCCAGCACCTTAACCACCATGCCACCTGCTAGTCTCCAGAAAACTCTTTCAGTGGCTAGAAATAATTCTTCAACCATCCCTGGGTGGGTAAGGAGGACCTATAGAATTTAGCCAAAAAATTTTTTGAAACTCTGTTAGTCTATCATTGTATTCCTAAACAGAAATTCCTGAAAGTGGGTGATTTATAAAAATAAAACAAAATAGACCAGCAGGTGGCATGGTTGTTAAGGTCCTGGATCCTACAAAGCCAAATCCACAGTTTGAGTCCTGGACCCACCGACTTGAAAAATCACACTGACCATGTCTACATGCATACCCAACATCCCAAGAGGAGAATGGAGAAGGGATTGTGGCATGGCCATCTGCTCTGGGGGAGGGGTTGATCTCTCACTTCCTCTTTCTTTCTGTCTCTCTCTGGCAAATGCACATGCCATATGACAAGAAAATAGAAAATAAAGGAAGAATAGAGTTTTATTTGAGTCATGATTCCTGTGACTGGGAAGTCTAAAAGCATGGAACCGGCACCAGCTGGCCACTAGTGCTACATCCAAACATGTCCAGTGGAAGCAGAGAGAGGGGTGAGTGTGTACAAAGAGAGAAGAAATGGATTCCCCACTGTCTGTCTGTCCCTTCCATGGCCACAGCTGATGGGAAGGTGACCAATCATTAGATGACCACTTAAAAGTCTCACCGTCTCCCAAAGCCATTACACTGGGGACCACGCTTCTAGAACATGAGCCTTTGGGGGACCAGCCATGATCCACACTGTAGCATGAGCCTATGTCAACATCAATACAAAGGAGTCTTCAAATCCTGGTGGGGCATGGATGTTCCATCATTTGGACGGTTACAAGTATTCCACCATCCATTCCAAAGCTTTCCATAACTATGGACAAAGTCATACACGGTGGGCCGTCCATGAGTAGATTTGAAGTGTTTTCCTTCTCATGGTTTCATTCTCTTGAATATTTTGCAATATTTGTGGAAGAACTAGAGTCAAGTATAAACACTACACAACCTTCCTCTTTTAGCCTAAAATAAGCCATTTATAATAGAAATTGAGGCCAGTAGGAAGCTAATTCTTGCCCCCAAATGAATGTCCTTTGCCCCCAAATGGGGTCACATATATACCAAGTGACAGAGTAGCAGGGGAAACTTTTTTTTTTTAAATTTTATTTTTTAGGATTTTGCCCTAGATTACATGCAATCTCTGAAGATAGTAGAGTGAGACAGAAAGAGTAAAAGTGAGAAATTACCCCCCTGGGGGATGGACATGCTGCCATCCCTCCTCCTCCATTCTTTTCCTGAGATTTTGGACATGCATGCACACACACCCGGCATAATTTCCCAACTGCCAAGTCCAGGACTGAAACCATGGTTGGCCATGTGGGCGTCTTGTGCCTTAACCATCACATCACCCGCTGGCCCTGAAACTTTAAAATGTTCTTAGCTAACTAGTTAGGAAGTGAATAGTGTGTGTTGAAAGTCAATCTCGGGACCAGCAGTTAGTGTAATGGTTATGTCGCTGGACTCCCACGTAGTTGACTGCGGTTCGAGTCCTGGACCTGGAGACTTAAACTCACGGTGGGCGCGTGTGCGTGCGTGCCCAAGATCCCGAGAGGAGAATGGAGGAGAAGGGATTGCGGCGTGGCCATCCCCCCTGAGGGGTGATTTCCTGCTTTCTGTCTCTCTGTCTCTCTCTGTCTGGTGAGCGCACGTGCCCTATAGCGAAAACCTCTCCAAGAAAAAAAAAAAAAAGTCAATCTCTGCTTTCATAGGATTTGCTACTTTTGAGAGAAAAAAGAAAAAACTGAACGAAAGGCACATGTCCTTTGCAATCAATGAATCGAAAAGAAGGTTTTCCAGGTCGGATCAAGAAATTTCAAGGTGAAATGGTCACAGAGGTCACGGAATCATTTTAGAGATTAACTGCTAGAGGAAAAAAAAATAATAAAAAAGGAGAAATGACCTAACCCATGGATAAAGACAGCATACGAAGAACCAGCAGATGGCGTGGTGGTTAAGGATGTGGGACTCTCACATGGATGACCACAATCTGAGTCCTGGACCTGGCGGCTTGCTTTCTCACTCTCCCCCCCCCTTACTCTGTCCTTCTGTGGTTAAATTAAATTAAATAACTAAAGTTAAATCAAATAACTCTTTAAAAAGGAAGAGCACACAACGTATGCTACAAAGGGTGTATTTAAAAAGTCCCGCAGGTAGCATAGTGGTTATAAAGCTGAACTCCCACATAGCCAACTGCAGTTCAAGTCCCAGACCTGGCACCTTGAAAATCACGCTGGGTGCGTGTGTGTGCATGCCCCAAACTTCAAGAAGATAATGGAGTCAAGAAAGGATTGTGGCCTAGCCATTCTCCTCTTGGGGACTGATTTCTTACTTTTCTTCTCACTGTCTCTACTCTCCACAGAGAGCACGCTTTGGGGGGAAAAAAAAAAAAAAAAGAAATCCTTTATTGTTCATTAGTATTCATTCATCATGTGCTGAATTCTTTAAGCAATTCTTGATTTTAAAAAGTGCTTCAGGCCACTTTTATTTTCTTAAATCTCTTTGAGGTACTCAATTCTCTTTCATCTTTTTCTCTTGACTCACCTCAGAGTTTCTAGTTAGAAGGTCTTTCATCTCTCTCTCTCTCTCTCTCTCTGTCTCTCTCTCTCTTTTGTTGTTGTACAGAGCCAATATTTCAGACAAAGGGGAATTTTTCCAAGCACTGTTGAGCAATTTTGTCATTGGTGATGGCTCATTTTATGGCTCATCCTGACTGATTCATAAGATGCTCAGAAAACTGATCAGCCATTCCTAGGTCAGACGGGGAGGGTGTTTCAATGAGAGCTTAACCTTGGCTGAATGGACTACATAAAGCAGATGGTCCACCCATCTTTGGTGGAGATCAGCTAACCCACTGGGGGACCAACTGAGACAGTAAGGCAGAAGAAGATTGATGCAGCCCCCCTCCATGTCTCTGTTAGAGCAATGACACTCAAGTCCCCTGGTCCCAGTGCTCTTGGTTCTGAGGTCTTCAGACCCAACTGGAATCCACACCATAACCTTTCCGGCTCTGTGGCCTTCTAAGTGCAGCTCTGGCTTTATGGCGTCTCCATTTTTTTTAAAAGAAGAATTATGTCATTTCACTTTATTTATTTATATATTCATTTATTTTAATTTGACCAAAGAGAGACAGAGCAAAAGAGAGCAAGAGGGAGAGAGAAAGTGAGAAAGTGAGCCACCAAGTCTGGGACTCGAACCGCGGTCAGCCATGTGGGAGTGCAGCGCTCTTAAGCACCACGCCACCTGCTGGCCCTGGGTCTTCAGATAGAAGATGGTGGGATTTCTCAGCCGCCACAACCATGTGAGCCAATGTGTTCTCATCCATCTCCTGACAATTCTACTGGTTCCATGTTTCTGGAGAACCGTGATGGTAAGTCATGTCTTTAGACGAAGATCTAGGCTGCCCATCTGCGTTAGGGAAATGTCTTTTATGGCAACACCCATTCTGAGTTGCTGGGATTCCATGGTATAGATGCACCAGCTCAGGACGGACGTATTGCTACGTGTGTTCCTTAGAACCAAGGAATCAAGAAGAGGCCGTTTCTGCTCAGATCAAGAATTTTCAAGATGACACGGTACACAGAGGCCATGTTATCATCTAAGCGTCAGCAGGTGGCAGGGTGGTGAAGCCGCTGGACTCCCACGCGGTTGACTACACTTCCAGTCACAGACCCAGTGGTTTAAAACTCACGCTGGGTGTGTGTGTGTGTGTGTGTGTGTGTGTGTGTGCATGACCAAAATCCTGAGAGGAGAACGGAGAAGGGATTGGAGTGTGGCCATTCCCCACGGAGCGGTGCTTTCTCACTTTCTGTCACACTCTCTCTCTCCATGGAGCGTACATGCCCTATAGCAAAAATCTCTCAAAACAAGAAAAGAATGAGGTTGCTACAGTTTACACTGATAGGTTACGGAAAGAGACATGCTTTTATACACACACACACACACACACACACACACACATTCATTTTTTTCCATGAGTAGGAGAGGCAGAGAGAGAGAGATAAGGAGAGAGGGAGAAGTTATTTCCCCAAAGGGCATGACCATTTCTACATGCATGACCAAGATCTCAGGAAGGAACTACAGTATGGCCATACCTGTGGGGGAGTGATTTCTCACCCTCGCTCTCTCTCTCTGTCTCTCTCCAGTAAGCACACACATCCTATAACAAAAATCTAAAAAAAAAGTTACGTCAACATAAACTAGTTCTTTAATCGCATGTTTTCAAGAGCTTTTGGGAGTTCCCTTGTACAGTTTAAACCTCCAGACCACCTGTTGTACCTCATACCATGCGAATGCCATGTAGGTATTTATTTACTATATTTTCGAAAGAACAGTGGCAAGGAGAGAAAAGTCTCTACGTGTTCAGTGAAGAGGCAATTTTTTCCGAGTCATTTTCATTCACGGTAGATTGGACCTGCAGGTCCTCCACTGCAGACACTGTGTGTGTTAAAGTCTTCGTCTATTTGCATGTCTTTGCCCATTTGTCTTCAAATAGCATAGTTGTCACGAGGCAGTTTTCCTATTTCGGTTAATAAACCCTTTGGAACACGTTCACAGCACACAATAGACTGGATGTTCAGCATTTTCCGTCAATAGTTACTGTGATCAACAAGTGGAGAGGGGAGAAATAGTTGCATGAGAAATTCTATACTTTTAAAAAATAATTATTTTATTGAAGTTATTTATTTTATTGCTGTATGTATCTATTGTTATTTGACCAGAGAGGGACAGAGTGAGAGACGGAGAGAGAGGGAAAGTGACAAAGCAAGCTGCCAGGTTTGGGACTTGAACCGCAGTCGGCCATGTGGGAGTCCAGCGCCCTTAACCACCATGCCACCTGCTAGCCCCAAAATTCTATACTTTACAAATGCATTTGGGATGTTACGTTACTTACAATGGTTATTTATATCACCGAGAGTAATGAGATAATTGCTAAACATGGAATTTTTTAATTCGTAACTTTGTGTATATTATCTGGTTTTCTTTTTGTGATTATAGTATTTTAGGCACACAGGCACACATGCCCGGCATGAGTTTCAAGATGCTGGGTCCAGGATTCTAACCACAGTTGAGTACATGGGAGTCCAGTGATATAACCATTATGCCATCTGCTTGACCCATATCAGATCTTTTCTTTGAGAGGTTTTCGCTATAGGGCACGTGTGCTCACCAGACAGACAGAGAGAGACAGAGAGACAGAAAGCGAGAAATCACCCCCCCAGGGGAGATGGCCATGCCACAGTCCCTTCTCCATTCTCCTCTCGGGATCTTGGGCACGCACGCACACGTGCCCGGCGTGAGTTTTAAGCCACCGGGTCCGGGACGCGAACCGCGGTCGACTACATGGGAGTCCAGCGACATAGCCATTATGCTAACTGCTGGTCCCGTATCAGATCATTTTTAAAATCACTGTACGACCAGCAGATGGTGTCCAGTTACGTCGCTGGACTCCCATATGATCAACTGCAGTTCAAGTCCCGGACCCGGCAACTTGAAAATCACACCAGATGTGTATGTACGTGTGCCCAAACTCCCAGGAGGAAGTTAGAGGAGAAGGGATTGAGGCATGACCATCCTCCCTGGGGAACGATTTCTCACTTTCCCTCTCCTGTATCACCCTGTCTTTCTCTCCCCCACCTGAAACGCATGCTCCCTATGGCAAAATCCTCTCGAAATAAATAAATAAAATAAAAACACTCTAAAACGGATATATCCAGGCCCGTTAAGGAAGATTTATAATAATACACCAACTCTCTTCTTAAGCCTCGGTGTCAGGGTCCAGATAGAATCAAGCCCTTTTGCATTCTTTGAAGAGTATAAATTACTTTTATTGTTGGCCACTTTCAGGGCCCCTGTTAGTCACTGTCCAGAGATGAGAGATAAGGGCCGGGGTATGAAGTTGATATGAGAGGGATGTGTAGAGCTGATAAGCATCGAGCCCTTTAGAGACTAATGGCGCTATCAAAAAGCTCACGGATACAAATAGCTTTGCAGGGTCTTTGCCATCAAACAGCTCGGTTTTCTTTGGGGGAAGTAATTACCCTGTCTGATGGTTCTGCCGAGATAGGACCACGCTTCTGAATGTGGCGGCAAGCTTCTCTGCTGAGGCTATTTGGAGATCTCCTTCCATGCATCTTCCAGAAACCACACACTTTTGAGACTTCTGCTTTTGAGGCCTGGCGTTATGTACTGCTCAGACTAGAGAAAACGACAGGGGCTATTCCTCTCCCACGCTTTCCCCAGCTCCGGCATTTGCAGACCGATGCAAATGAGTTTAAAGAGACCATTAATGGTATGAAGTCTTCCTAAATCTTTTCTTTTTTAAGAATTATTTAATTTTATTTATTCATTTAAAAAAAATATGACCAGAGAGAGAGAGAAAGAGAAAGTGAGAAAGCAAGCCATCAGTTCTGGGATTCGAACCGTGGTCAGCCATGTGGGAGTGGCCAGGAGCTTAACACCACACTACCTGCTGGTTCCAATAAGTCGTTGTGTACCACCAACTACGTGCTCATATTTAGCAGTGAGATGGGCTAGCCCTTTTGAGTAGTGGCTAAGAAAACTTCACCCCACATGCTCAATAGCAGTTCCAATCCGGAATCCAGAAACCTGAAAAACCAGGCGGGTGGGCTTGGGTGCGTGCATGCCCGAAATCCTGACGGGAGGACTAGGTGGAGAAAAAAGGGATTGTGGCATGAATCTGCCCCGCTGGGGAGTGCTCTCTTTGGCAAGTGCACATACCCTTTGGCAATAAATACAGAAAAGGATTTACACTGTCTATCAAGATAACACTCTATTTTTGAGAGATTATTTGCTACAGGGTCGGTGCGCTCACGGGAGAGACAGAGAGAAAGTGAGACACCACCCCCCCTCCAGGGGGGATGGCCACGCCACAATCCCTTCCCCTCCATTCTCCTCTCAGGATCTTGGGCATACACGCACATGTGCCCAGCATGAGTTTAAGCCACTGGGTACAGGATTTGAACCACGATCGACTTCATGGGAGTCCAGCAACATAGCCACTACACTAGTCCTGAGGTTAAATAGTTCTTAAAAAAAAAAGCAAAAACAGAATCTTAGCAACATTTTATAATAAAGGTTGTAACTTCCTAAGACATCATTCTAGAATGCCTACATGTGGATGTTGGTTCTCTTCCGTGTGATCAATCCTGTCTGATTTGGACCCAATTCCCATGCTTGATCATATAGCCTGTGGATGAGCAGACCACCCAGGGTCTCCACACAGATCAGCAATACCTCGGACGGGCCAGGACACTTACACAACACAACACAACACAAAGGGCAAGAATGAGCAGAGACAGACAACCAGTTTCAGCCACGTCACGGAGCTAGCTTTGAAATTTCCCAAATTGAAATTCAAAGAGAAAAGAACAACGACAAGATTACCAAGCACTGTGGGACAATAAAGTTGTCATTATGAATGGAATACCGGAAGGAGAAAGAAAAAAAAAATGAGGCAGAAGAAATATTTGGAGTCACAATGATCAAAAACCTTCTACAACGAATGACTGGTATTCAGCTGTCCACAGGGACCATTAACCAAAGCGAATAACCACACTGCATCTAGGCATTTAATTTTATTTTTGATTAAGATTTTTGCCACAGGACACACATCCTCATCAGAGTCCGACAGAGAGAAAGGGAAAGTGAGAAATCATCCCCAGGAGGGATGACCATGCAACAGTTTCTTCTCCTCCATTCTCCACTCAGGATTTTGGGCGTGCATGCACAAGTGCCTATTGTGTTTTTTTTGGGTCCAGAACTCAAACTGTGGAGTTGGCCACGTGGGATCTAGGACCTTAACCAACATGCCGCCTGCTGGTGCTTGAAAAACATGCGAGACTCACGTGTGTATGTGCCTAAAATTCCAAGAGAAGAATGGAGGATAAGGGATTGCAGCGTGGCCAATCCCCCAAGGGGTGATTTCTCACTCTCTCTCTCTCTCTCTCTTTCTCTTTCTCTGGCAAGTGCACACACCCTATAGCAAAAATCTCTCTAAAAAAATAATAAATTAAATAAACCAATATTTATTTACCAAAAGCCTACTCAATTCCAAGTGCTTCACATGTTTTATTTCATTCTACAGTTACGCTCATGCTCTGAGATAAATATTATCTCGATTTCACTGGTGAGCGAACAGCCCAGGGCACGATTATAAAGCCAGGACCCCGAGGATGAGTTATTATTTAAATCCAGGAGTGCACGGGGTCGTCTCACAAGATCTTCCACATCTCACGGGCCTCTGAATCAGGGTCCTGGGGGCCCATGAAAGAGAAAGCTCCCGGGACTGGAGTAAAATTAGCAAGAGCCCAAGTCCGCACACTGGTTTATCTGCTGTGCGCATTTGGCTCAGCATACAATCCAACGGAGAAAGCGAGGTGCTGGTAATTTTCCATGCGCTGTCTGCTGCACTCTGCCGTGCTATCGAGAGGGACAGCAGACATCCTTCCCCACCCTGCTGTCTCTTTGTCCTGTTAGAATCATTCCACGGACGCTGTCTCTATAACATGGCATTACTGAAAGGACCTTAGAATTTTTGTTTGCTTTGTTGCCAATTTGGGCAGGCTGGGTTACAGAGGAGGGTGTCTGTCTTCCAACCTGGGGGGGATGGAGCAAGACCCTCGCAAACATACCTCCTTCTTTCTCTCCTTGAAAAACATACACTATATGGCATGGTGGTTAAGGTGCTGGATTCCCACATGACAGACAACAGTCTGAGTCCTTGACTTGGTGACTTCAAAATTGCACGGGGTCAGGGGCAGCAGGTGGTATGGTGGTTTGGGTGCTGGACTCCCACATGGCTGACCATGGTTCAAGTACCAGTCGTAGTGGCTTGCTTTCTCACTTTCTCTTTCTCTCTCTGTCTTCTTCTGCCTAAATTAAAATATAATAATAACAAATATAAATAAATAAATATTTCAAAAAAAAGAAACAAAGAAAATTGCACTAGGGGTGTGTGCGTGCATGCCCAAAATCCCCAGAGGAGAATGGAGGAGAAGAAGGGATTGTGACGTGACCATCCTCCCTGGGGGGTGATTTCTCATTTCTCATTTCCCTTTCTCTGTCTCTCTCTCTGAAGAGCACAAAAACCTAAAAAAAAAAAAAAAGATATAACAGTTACTTACGAAGCATTTACATTGTATTAGGTATGAAAAGCAAAGAGGATTGTGATAGTATGTGGGAAGGTGTAAGTAGACCTTATGCAAAAAACAGTCCACTTTATACAAGGAACTTGTGTCTGCGTATCTGCAGGAGTCCTGCAAAGCAATGCCCTGCGGAAGGTGGCACAGTGCCTGTGTTGCATTATGTTTAATTATTGCATGACATTTAAGTATACCATAGCTATTAATACTTCGTTACCATATATGATATATATACATATATATGCACTA
Source organism: Tupaia tana (assembly GCA_026018925.1). Classification (NCBI taxonomy): domain Eukaryota; kingdom Metazoa; phylum Chordata; class Mammalia; order Scandentia; family Tupaiidae; genus Tupaia; species Tupaia tana. The sequence continues at coordinate 11,074,370 of JAKSZU010000031.1, read as the reverse complement.
GTTATATGTACATCAGGTGCACAGAGAAAATTCATTTTCAAACTAATTGTCTATTTCTTCAGCGTGCAAGTATTCCAAAAGCAAACGATTTTCCCCCGTGTTGGAGAGGATTGGAAAGAATCTGACCGGACCCCAGGGACCCGGAAGCCGTTTGGATGGTTCTGAGCACACCCTCCTCTAAGACGAGCTCAGCAGACTTGAAAGCAGAGAGGGACATGGAGAAAGCAGCACGCCTCCTGGCCACAGAGAAATGCACCTGCTTGGAGACCCCCTGTGCAGAAGAAGTGAGCCGGGGCTCCAGGTGGGAGCTGCCAGATTGCACGCCCTCGCCGGGGCGCAAGCTCGCCCTCACAGCTGCTGCCCACGACCGAGTTACAGACTGCTTCCTGGCCCCTCTGTCGCAGAGGCCGCTCTGGGAAAAGTGTCAGCCCAAGATGTACTTAGGAGACTGTAGTCAATGCTCCTCCACGGCCGCGTCAGCTCAGCCGGCCGCTACTCAGTAAATAAAATGCAGCCTTTCCAGGCCGTGGGTGCCGCCCGGCAGGACGAACCCCCCTTGGAGGCAGAAGAGGCTCTATCCAGTCTTGACCATAAGGGATTCCCCTGGTTTGAAAAGGAAAGACAATGTCTGAAAATAAAGAGGTGGTGGTACGGGATTGAATGTGGCAGGGGACAGACACCGGCGTGCTGGTCCGAGGACAGTGACGAATGAGGGCGGATGCCGTTTAGCATTTAGAAGTACTAAAGAGCTTGCTGACTGCAGAAACTCAGCTAGTCTCTCTCTCCAGACAGTCACAGATCATAAGGTGGGAGATGATCCTGAGGGAACACACAAACACGCACACATGCGTGAAGAAGGTGACTTCTACCTTCATTTAGTTTCTCATTCAAGTAAGACAACCTCGGCGTTGGTGCACTCAATCGGGAGGTCGGGAGCCCTGATGTAATGATAGGTTGTGTACCTTGAGACCTCATCACAGCCCATAAAGCTAATTTCAGGCTGGGGATCAGCAGGTGGCGTGGTGGTGAAGGGCACTGGACTCCCACATGGCCCACCTCAGTTCGAGTCCCAGACCTGGCGACTTGCTTTCTCACTTTCCCTCTCTTTTTCTCGCTCTGTCCCTCTCTGGTCAAATTAAAAATAAATAAATAAAACAGTAATAATAATTTAAAAAACCACTAATTCCAGGGTGATCTCTCTGTCAACGGTTATGTCCTACTTTTTGAATGTGGCAAAACGAGCACATGTTGAACTTTATTTTTTTTTACTTTATTTTTTTTAATATTTGTTGTTGTTATTATTATTATTATTTTAATTTGAACAGATACAGACACAGAGAGAGAGGGAAAGTGAGAAAGCAAGCCACCAGGTCCAGGACTTGAACCACAGTTGGCCATGTGGCAGTCCAGCGCCTTACCCACTCCATCACCTGCCGGTCCCCCTGGATTTGATATTTTAATCAATATATGGGTTCAAGTGATCAATATCAGCTTGGTGGCCAGGCAGGGCTAGACGGGAACTCCATCTTGCCCCGGACTTGGTACTGACTGCAAAATTAATGGGGTACAGCAGAGAAATTCAGGAGGAGCTGACAAGCCTTGAGACAGACAGTCACAACAACCTCTCCTGTCCTGGGGTGGAGTTTCTCTGTGAAGGCCTGAAGCCTGGCGTTTGGTCCCCTGGGGCCTCGGTCACAGAAATGCAAGGAAGGATTTGTTTAGTGCTGGTTACCTGGAATGAAAGGGACTAATGATCTAGGGGCCCTCCCTGGAACACGGAGCCTTAGAATTGATGAGGGCAGGAAGGGGCCGAGGTTAGAGATGACCCACGCCACGCTTCTGAGCTGCATTCCAGCAAGGGTTGGTGGATTCGAATGAGTCATGCTGGTTAGGACATCACCTCAGGAGTGAATTTGTTTTCTGGTACTGTGCATGCTTTCGTGCATCAGACCTGGGAAAAGGAAGAGAGAGAGAGAAAGCGCATCTCTTTCAGAGATAGGACTATACCAGCTACAATTCACCGTCATGGCATATTCAGCTGTTGGCGTTGATGTTTTGACATGACATGGAGGATACGCAATAGAATGTCGACTACTACCTGGCTGTTTAACCAAGAAGTAGCTTACTTCTGTTGTTTTGTTTTGTTCTGTTTTGTTTTGTTTTAACTTTGACAGAGGGTGTGAGACAGAGACAGAGAGAGGACAAGTGAGAAAGCGCCCTTCCCACGAGAAACACTCACACTGTCATCCCTTTTTGTCCACTTCTCCATCCTGTAGGGATGTGGGGCACACACGCATACACATTCTGGGCCAGCGTGTTTTTTCCACGTGCCCCGGCTGGGATTCCAACCACGCAGTTGTCCATGTGGCATCCGGCCCCCTTAGCCACCATAGCACAGGTGGGTCAGGTATGTGTCCATCGTACTAACCAACATTAGAACAGTGGTCCTCATGGGACCAGCAGTTAGCGTAATGGCTATGTCGCTGGACTCCCATGTAGTTGATCGTGGTTCATGTCCCGGACCCAGTGGCTTAAAACACGCCGGGCGCATGTGCATGAATGCCCAAGATCCCGAGAGGAGAATGGAGGAGAAAGGATTGCGGCATGGCCATCCCCCCTGCAGGGTGATTTCTCGCTTTCTGTCTCTCTGTCTCTCTCTGTCTGGCTGGCGAGCACACGCGCCCTATAGCAAATACCTCTCCAAAATATAAAGGAACGGTTCCTCTTGAGTCTTGTCCAAGCTTGGAGAAGAAATAGTTTAGCATCCAGGGCGCGGACTTGAGTTATAAGAGTATCAATGCAAACCAAGGGGGAAAAAGTACTTTTACCTCTTTAAGAAAAACAATGATAAGAATCAGACTGTGTGTGTCTCTCCGAATGACCTGCGTCTTCTCAGAAAGCCAGTTATAAAATGACGAATGATGAAGGGTCACTCGCTAGGATGGATGGCCTGTTCTGAAGAAACTTCAAAGTAGCAAGGATACACAAAAAATGACCCCATGGGGCTGCAGATTAAATAATATTTCAGGTGACTTGAGATGAGAAGGATCAGATTTAGATAGAGCTGAAAATGTGCACTGCATTTGGGGGAAATTCTGTAAAAGCAAGAAGCCAAATATGAATGTAAGACCCCAGGATATTAACCACTGAACTATGGAAGTGTTCCTGGGGAAATGAAGATTTTTTATTTTTCTTTTAAGTTTTTGCTATAGGGGGTGTGGGCTGAATGGAGAGAGAAAAAGAGAGAGGGAGAGTGAGAAACATCCCCCCAGGGGGGATGACCATGCTGCAGTCCCTTCTCCTCCATTCTCCTCTTGGGAGTTTTGGGCACCCATGCAAACACACCTGCCATGTTTTCCTTGTCCAGGACTTGAACCGCAGAGCTGGCCATGTGGGATCCAGTGCCTTAACCTCCACGCCACCTGCTGACCCATCCTAAGGCACTGTGGAGTCTCATGACCAACTACAGTCTCCTCCCTCAAATGAATGCCATTTTCTCTTTGCTCTGTTTCATGCTGGACTGACATTTACGAGTTACAGATAGCGATCATCTGTCTGTCTGTCTCGGCATCTCTCTACTCTGATCACCTAGCTGTGCACCCATCCACTTTCTGTATTGCCTGTCTCTCTACCTATCTGTCATCTATCTATATCTATCTATCTATCTATCTATCTATCTATCTATCTATCTATCTATCTGCCAATTATCTATATATCTATCATCTATCTATATCTACCATCCATCTATCATCTATCTATCTATATCTATCATCTATCTATCTATCATCTATCTATCTATCATCTATCTATCATCTATCTATCTATCTATCATCTATCTATCTATCTATCTATCTATCTATCTATCTATCATCTATCTATCTATCTATCTATCTATCTATCTATCTATACATCTATCTATCTATCTATATCTATCTATCCATCTATCATCTCTATCTATCTATCCATCATCTATCTATCTCTATCATCTATCATCTATCTACCTATCATTTATCTATATCGATCTATCATTTATCTATCATCTATCTACCTATCTATCATATATCTATCATCTCTCTCTCTACTTGTCATCTATCTATCTATCTATCTATCTATCTATCTATATCATCTATCATCTAATTATCTACCTATCATCTATCTATTATCTATTTATCTATCTATATCTATCTATCTATCTATCTATCTATCTATATCTATCTATCATCTATCTATCTACCTATCTATCATCTATCCATCTATCATCTATCTATCTATCTATCTATCTATCTATCTATCTATCTATCATCTATCTATCTATCTATCTATCTATCTATCTATCTCTCTATCATCTATCTATCATCTATCTATCTATCTATCTATCTATCTATCTATCTCTCTATCATCTATCTATCTATCATCTATCTATCTATCTATCTATCTATCTATCTATCTATCTATACATCTATCATCTCTACCTATCTATCCATCATCTATCTATCTCTATCATCTATCTATCATCTATCTATATCTATCATTTATCTATCATCTATCTACCTACCTATCTATCATATATCTATCATCTCTCTCTCTACCTATCATCTATCTATCTCTATCATCTATCATCTATCTATCATCTATCTATCTATCCATCTATCATCTTATCTATCTATCCATCATCTATCTATCTATCTATCTATCTATCTATCTATCTCTATATATCTATCTCTGTCTCTCTCTGTATCTACCTGTCTTTCTATCTACTCACATTTCTCTATCGTCTATGTATGTGACCATCCATTTATCTGTTTATCTATACATTTATCATCATCTTTCCATCTATCCATTTTTTACCATCTGTCCTTGATCCAAAATCTACACCACAGAAAATTGATCACATGATTATTTATGGTGTTCATGTGAATGTGCCACACAGAGACTGGCATGTACTCTGAAACATCTTTCTCCACCCGACATATGTCCTCCGATGCCTTCTCTAGAAGATCATAGACATACTAACCCATCCTTTTTCTCTGCTGTATAGTATTCCATGCCACATTATATTGAGCTTTTACTGTCCCCATGGGTGTCTGTGTTATTCTCAGCCATGTGCTCACACACGAGGAGACAATGAGATGCAGTATTACATATGCTTCTTTTTCTTTCTTTTGAAGGTAATTTAGTTATTTCCTCTGTGAGAGACAGAGACAGTCAGAGAGAATCGAGGCACCCCCCATGGGGTCTCCATGGGGGTCATCCAGCTCTGATTTTAGCTGGATTGAATTGAGAGCCTTGTCCAGGGACACCCTGAGATGCAGACCCGAGACCTCTCCCATGACAGTTCATTGCCATTCCACCACACATGTGTCTCTGTGTATTTCTCTAACATGGACCTCAAGAGAGAAAAATTGCTATGTCCAAGGATCTAATTTTTTTTTTAATTTGAAAGAGTACAGTGTGTTCTCCAGAGAGAGACAGAGAGGGAAGCTGAAAAGGCACCTCCATGAAGGATGGCCACACTACAACCCCTTTTCCTCATCTCTCTCTCCTCTTGGGAGATTGGGCACACACACACATGTACCCAGTGTGTTTATCCAGGCACCAGGTCCAGGACTTGAACTGTGCAGTTCACCACGTAGGATCTAGCTGTCTTTACCACCACACCACAGTCTGATCCAGTGTCATCTTTTCCTTTCTTTCAAGAATTATTTATTTATTCATTTAATTTTATTTGTTATTATTATTTTTTTAATTAGACAAGAGAGACAGCGGGAGAGGGAGAAAGGGAAAGTGAAAAAGCAAGCCACCAGGTCCAGGACTAGAACTGCAGTCGCCCTCGTGGGAGTCCAGCGCCCTTAACTGACACACCACCTGCCAGCCCGTGATCATTTTTAACTTTGATCATTTTTATGAGATTAGCCTTAAGAAGAGCATCTCCAATTGACATGTATACCAAGCACTTCATTTCCCTACAACCAGGCCAGAGAGTATCAAATTTTAAAAAAAATGTTTGCTACTCTGAAGAGAGAAAATGATTTTACCCTTGTTAGTAATGAGGTTAAGTAGTGTTTAGTATTTAATTTGTGTTTTCTGAACCCTGAATAACTGGAGCATATCTCTAGACAATTTTTTATAGTACAGGCTTGCTTTTTATTGTTATGAATTTTAAATAGATTATAGATAGAGACCTTCTCATGATTTCTATGCTGAGGAGAGCAAATGACTCAATGTGATTGCAAGCACCTTTTGTTTTATTTTTTTTAAGCTTTTTAAAACATGACCTTTCCTACCCCTGAGATTGTAGCATATTCTTTTCCTCCTTTGCTTTTGCAAGTTTGGGACTTTTGTTTTTAACATAGAAGTCTTCAATAGATCTGAAACAAGAAAATGTGTGTGTGTGTGTGTGTGAAAGAGCAAGCAATTGTAAAATTCCTTAAATATAGTAATCTAATTAATTCTCATAGCAATAATTTTAGAATTATTTTATTTAACTTTATGTATTTATTTATTTTAATTTGACCAGAGAGAGACAGAGAGAGACAGAGAGAAGTGAGAGAAGTGAGAAAGCAAGCTGCCAACTCCAGGACTCGAACCGTGGTTGACCATGTGGGAGTCCAATGCCCTTAATCAGCCCTCCATTTCTTGGATCCTCTCATAGCAATTTTGAAAAACTAGGTACGTGGGTCAGTTCCATGGTTAGGAGAGCTGGATCCCACATGGTCAACCGCACAATTTGAGTCCCAGACCCAGGAGTTTGAAAACCATTCCAGTCACATGTGTGTGTGTGCGCCCCAAATCCTGAGAGCAGAATGGAGGAGAAGGGATTGCAGCATGGCCATTCCCCCAGGGAGTGATTTCTCACTTTCTCTCTCTCTTTCTGTGTCTCTGTCTGGTGAGTGCATGGGCCCTATAACAAATTAGATAAATAAATAAAATTAAATTAAATTAAAAAATAAAATAAAATTAAAAATCATTTTTTAAAAAAAAATCATGGTGTCTTGAACTGAGGCTAGCCATCCCCTGGCAGAATGTCACACTGAGTCATAGCCAGGCTCTCCCCGGGAAGTACATTTTGATCACAAGCCATGGCTCTTAGGAAAGTGCATACTGCATATTAGAAGGAGAAAATAGACGTCAAAACCAAACAATATTTTGGGTTGGGAAGAATTCCTATATGTGTACACAAGTCAAAAAGGCAACAAATTTAGGATCTAAACATTAAAGGGTGACATAGATCTACAGGGGGGACTTCAGAACCTTTGTAGAAAATGGAATTCGCCCATTCACGTGCGCCATTTTGAAATCTCACCTCCACCCAAGTGTTACCTCCCGCTCCTGCATTGTGCTGTTAAAACTTGCACCTTTCTCTTTGACTAGATGGTTTCTCCAAAAACATATGCAGTTATTATTCATCTCCATGCTTGGCTACAGGGTAGGGCTTAATAATTGTTTTGTGAATACGTGAATAAATACTCGGACAGTTAAAATAACTTGATGGTGGACGGCCCTATACAAAGTATGTTTGGGAATCACTTCTAGACCTTGGCTAGCCCCATGGCTAAGCCTCAGAAGAATAACTACCAGTTATTCACTATCGACCCGATGCCAAGAATTTCAGCTTCATTAGCACTGGATTTCCATAACAGCCCCCCCCCCCCCCCCCAATAAGTGGAGTTCAGTAAAGTGACCAAGAACACACAGCTACAAGGTGGCAGCATGTAGCTTTGAATCAGAGACGGACTGGTAAGCCCGTAGGCTATAGCTCCCACATAGTCCTTTTGGGGATGTGGAAATCATTTCTTTAAAAACAGAATCCCTGAAGCCAGGAAGAGGCATGGAGGTTAAGGTGCTGGATCCCACATGGCTAACTCTGTGGTTTGCATCCTGGACCTGGCAGCTTGAAAAACACGCCAGGTGTGTGTGCATGCAGGCTCAAAAATCTCAAGAAGAGAAGGAAGGGGAAGAGATCATACCATGGCCATCCCTCCTGGGAGGCACTTTCTCAGTTTCTTCTTTCTCTGTGTCTGGCGAAAACACATGCTAGTTGTCTATATATATTTAAAGGATTCTTTCCTTCTTTCTTTCTCTCTCTCTCTCTCTTTCTTTCTCCTTCTTTCTTTCTTTTCTCTCTTTTCTTTCTTCTTTCTTTCCTTCCTTCCTTCTTTCTTTCTTTCTTTCTTTCTTTCTTCTTTCTTTCTTTCTTTCTTTCTTTCTTTCTTTCTCTTTCTTTCTTTCTTTCTTTCTTTCTTTCTTTCTTTCTTTCTTCCTCTTTCTTTCTTTCTTTCTTTCTTTCTTTCTTTCTTTCTTTCTTTCTTTCTTTCTTTCTTTCTTTCTTTCTTCCTTCCTTCCTTCCTTCCTTCCTTCCTTCCTTCCTTCCTTCCTTCCTCTTTCTTTCTTTCTTTCTTTCTTTCTTTCTTTCTTTCTTTCTTTCTTTCTTTCTTTCTTTCCCTTCCTTCTTTCCTTCCTTCCTTCCTTCCTTCCTTCCTTCCTTCCTTCCTTTCTTTTTCTTTCTTTCTTTCTTTCTTTCTTTCTTTCTTTCTTTCTTTCTTTCTTTCTCTTTCTCTTGAGTTTTGCCTGAGAAAGAGAAAGAGAGAGAGAGAGAAAGCAAGCCACTAGGTCCAGGACTCAAACCACACTCGGCCATGTGGGAGTCCAGCTCCTTAACCACCACACCACCTGCTGGCCCAAGTACATAGTAAGACATTGTATTGTATTTGTTATATAATATATATTTCTACTGGGAAAGGAAATGGATCATCACTTCATAGGGGGAATAAGAAATCACTCCCTGGGGGATGGTCACACCGCTTTTATTTCTCCTTTCTCCCTCTCACACGTATACGTACCCTTCAGCAAAATGTGTGTGTGTGTGGGGGGGGGGGGGGGATGGTTGCATAGTCCCATATGTCCAAATTCCCATCTCTACATAAATGAGATATTAAGGCTACCGCCTACCTTATAAATCAATGTGTCTTTTCTTCTTCTCAAGTCTAGTTCTTTTCTAAGTAATATTTTCGTGACTTTTATTTATTTTTTGGACACATTTTTGCTATAAGCATGTGCACTTGCCAGAAAGACAGAGAGACAGAAAGTGAGAAATCACTCCCCGGGAGGATGGCCACGCCACAATCCTCTCTCCTCCATTCTCCTCTCAGGATCTTGGCCATGTACACACACGCGCCCGGTGTGAGTTTAAGCTACCGGGTCCGGGACTTGAACTGCATGAGTGTCCAGTGACATAGCCATTATGCCAACTGCTGGTCCCTGTAATCTTCTTAATACAAGTTGTGTGTTGTATGATACAACGAAATGGCTATTTAACTGTACAGGTGCATGTAAAACTCCCCCTCTGTCTTCAGGAAAAGGCAGTAGTGACAAGGAGATTAATCAGCCAGTGTTTGTACATTATTCTGTGTGGCTGCCACTTCATTTCCCCCCTCAGTGTGTTTCCAGTGGAGAGCAGAAAAATGTTGAACTCCGGGAACACTGCCCGGAATATTATTAAATTATCCACGTCCTGTTCAGTGATTTACAACTCGAGGGGCTATGGACCTTCCGTTCATTTGCGTTCCAGCGATCATGCCAAATTTCCACCATGGTGCCCTTTCTCCTCTTTGGTGCAAAATATACATTCCTGTTGAAATAAGATTTCTCTAATAGAAGGCACACACTGAAATGACCTGTCTGCTTCATTTTGCTTCCAAATAACATACAGAACGATTATTTCACAACACCACAAACGAAGTTCGAGATGAAAACCGTGCTATGCGAAATCAGCCCACTTGTGTCTTTCAACTGCTATCATAATTTATTTCCTATTTGTCTAACACGATTATAATTCTTTGCATTCTTTCCCCTCACGCGTTTATTCTGCTGGGCTTAATTTATCTCGTATATTAGAAGCATTAGGATCATTAGCAGATCACTCATGCCACAGGTTATGACGAGGAGTTAATAGACACAAATGAATTATCTTTATTTCTTCAGAAATTATATTCAAAGATATATATTAGATTTCACCCGTCGACCAAGTGGGCGAAAAAAAAAAAAAAGTGTTTTTCTCCAAACACACAAAACCAACATTGGACCAGCGATAGCAGATGCAGGACAGGAACAGGGACAAGATTCTTTTGTGTCAATTTCTTTTTCTTGTTTTACTCTTTGGTTTAGAACCTTGTCTCAATTTACATTTATTTAGAGGTGTTTGTCTTAGGCTACATGTACTCACCAGACAGAGAGAGAGAGACAGAGACAGTTAGGGGGAAAGTGAGAAATCACCTCCAGGAGATGGGCATGCTGCAATCCCTTCTTCTTCTTCTTTTTTTTCTTTTTCTTTTGGAGAGATTTTTCGCTATAGGGCGCATGTGCTCACCAGACAGACAGAGAGAGACATAGAGACAGAAAGTGAGAAATCACCCCCCAGGGGGGATGGTCAGGCCGCAATCCCTTCTCCTCCATTCTCCTCTCGGGATCTTGGGCACGCATGCACATGCTCCAAACATGATTTTCAAACCACCAGGTCTGGGACTCGATCCATGGCTGGCCATGTGAGAGTCCAGTGACATACCTGCTACGCCATCTGCTGCCCCCTATGTTTTACATTTTTAAATTTACTTTTAATCATTGTACATCTTTACGGGCATATAACATGGTTTTCCCCCCCGCATGAGTATAGTGCGTATTCATCAAGTCACAGACAAGACCATGTGATAATACATGATGATCAACAGATAACTTTTCATTTTTGTTTCTGTTTAATGTTTCTTTTGTCCCTGGTCCTCTCCCTCCCACCCCCCTGCATGTCCCTACACCACCTCTGGTATCCACAACTGTTCTCCACACTTTTATACCTTCTAATCTTCCACTTTTTGCTGTCGAGTGCGGATATGTGGTATATAGTAAATGGGACATACGATGCCTCTCTTTCATAGTCTAGCTTGCTTCTCTCAGCACTAAATCTTCCTTATTCGTCCACTTTGTATCAAATGCCAGGTCTGGTTGTTCTTTATAGCTAAGTATTATTCTGTAGAGTAGGTGTGCTGCACTTTTTCAATCTCCTACTATATTCTTGCACATTTAGGTTCCTGTGTCAATTTTTAATCTAGGATGGGGGTAGCTCTATGGCACTGAACTAATGTGTTTTTTGAGAGAAGCCACATTTCAGGACCAGCAGTTAGCATCATGGCTATGTCGCTGGACTCCCAGGTAGTCGATCGCGGTTCGCGTCCCGGACTCGGTGGCTTAAAACTCACGCCGGGCGCGTGTGCGTGCGTGCCCAAGATCCCGAGAGGAAAATGGAGGAGAAGGGATTGCGGCGTGACCATCCCCCCTGGGGGGTGATTTCTCACTTTCTGTCTCTCTGTCTTTCTGGTGAAAGCATGCGTACCATAACAAAAATCTCTAAAACAAAAAAGAAAGAAAGAAAGAAAGAAAGAAAGAAAGAAAGAAAGAAAGAAAGAAAGAAAGAACCTCAAATTGCAATAAATCTTTCTGCTATGCTAGTCTTAGCAGAAAAACATACAGCCTTGAAGAATTGTGGTGTATTAACAAATTCACTAAGTTTTGATTTTCTTTCGAATGAAAATACTGCATATAATTTTAACTTCTTTTATTGTGTGGAAGTATGAAGAAAAAGTAATATTAAAACACGGTGCTAAGATATTCACATTCTAATTTTCCGGTGAACATGTGAAAGGTTAAAGACCACTTACGATGTATGAGCTTGCTTGCAGTAGGGAATCAGCTACTTAGGCAATTATGTCCTCGGCTTGGAGTTTGCAGTCTGACTTTGAAGTGCTAATAAGACAAAATTACTCAAATCCAGGAAAGAAATTAAGAAATGTAAAATGTTAATTAAATTCAGAAACAGAGCTAATAGGAAAGCCCAATGTGAAATAGAAATGAAACAAGGGGAAATGTGCACACACACACACGCGCACACACACACACACACATATATATATAGTTTAGAAAGCAGGAATAAAAACAAATCTAAATGCAATAAGGAATTAAAAATAGATCTTTAAAATTGCTTCCAGTGACTTTGCCCACTTTTAATAAAGTCTACGGTGGTGTCGAAGAGAGTAAATAAGTATCCAATTGCAATAATTTTGTGGCTGTTTCCTTCAGGGAACTGATATCCTGTAATCACACCCATCTGAAGTGGAAAATAGATTTATTGGGAGAGGACTTTTTTTTGGGGGAGAGAGATTTTTGCTACAGGGCACATGCGCTTGCCACAGTAAGAAATCACCCCCCCAAGAGGGGATGGCCACAACGCAATCCTTTCTCCTCCATTCTCCTCTCGGGATCTTGGGCACGCATGCACACGTACCTGGCGTGAGTTTGTGTCTCTGTCTCCTAGGAGAAGAACAGAGAATTGATTGCAGCTTGGCTATACCCCCTGGGGGATGATTTCTTAAGTCTCCCTCTCTCTGTCTCTCTCTTTCTCCAGTGTGTGTATCTACCTTATGAAAAAAAATCTGAAAAAAAGATAAGCGCATACCATGAATAACTTTATGCTAAATGCCAAAACTGCAATGAAATACACCTTTCCTGAAAAAACACAGTTTATCAAAACCAGCACATGAATACATAAAATTCAATCATCTATAACGCTTCACTTCATCTGATTCAAAATAGTGAAAATAGCAATAAAGTTTACTCCAGATCCAGACAGATTTCCTGATAAATCTTCTGGAACATGTAAGGAGAATGTAAGGACAATGCCGTATGAAATGTAGCTGTTCTTTTGTACAAGATCAACGTTGCCGTGAAAGCAAAACCTCGTAAATACCTTCCTAGCAAGGGAAGTTACAGAACAGCAATCTCAGGATACAGATGCAAGGCTGTGTAACAGAACGTTCATTAAATTTGATGCAGCGACGTAGAAAAAGCTATTGGTATGGAACCACCCAGAGAGTGTGCCGGTTAAGGCAGCTGGATCTCACGTGGCCAACTGCGCAATCGACTCCCCAGACCTGGTGGCTTGAAAACCATTCTGGGCGTGTGTGTTTGCATCCGTCAAGTCCCGAGGAGAATGGAGGAAAAGGGGTTGCAGCATGGCCATGTCCCCTGGGGGTGCTTTCTCATTTTCTCTCTCTCTCTCCCTCTCTCTCTTTCTCTCTTTGGCAACCATAGGTACCCTATAGCATAATAATAATAATAATAATAATAATAATAATAATAATACTGTTTCATCATAAGTGTAAAAAAACAAAAGTGGAGGGGCCAGCAGGTGGCGTGGTGGTTGAGGGCGCTGGGTTCTCACATGGCTGACTACGGTTCCAATCCTGTACCTGGCAGTTTGCTTTCTCACTTTCTCTCTCTCTCTCACTTTGCCTCCTCTGGTCAAATTAAAATAAATAAATAAAGTTAAATAAAATAATTCTAAAAAAAAAAAAGAAATGTGGGGAAAATGTCCAGTATCTGACATTGATATACTGTAGTGAGATCACTATTAATACCTCATCATTTTGGGGTTAAGATAGATAAGTAGAGACCAGCAGTTAGCATAATGGCTATGTCGCTGGACTCCCATGTGGTTGACAGCAATTCGAGTCTTGGACCTGGTGGCTTAAACTCACGCCGGGCGCATGTGCGTGCGTGCCCAAGATCCCGAGAGGAGAATGGAGGAGAAGGGATTGCGGCGTGGCCATCCCCCCTGGGGGTGATTTCTCGCTTTCTGTCTCTGTTTCTCTCTGTCTTTTCAGCTCACATGCCCTATAGCAAAAACCTCTCAAAAGAAAGAAAGAAAGAAAGAAGAAAGAGAGAGAGAGAGAGAGAGAGAGAGAGAGAGAGAGAGAGAGAGAGAAGGAAGGAAGGAAGGAAGGAAGGAAGGAAGGAAGGAAGGAAGGAAGGAGGAAGGAAGGAGGAAGGAAGGAAGGAAGGAAGGAAGGAAGGAAGGAAGGAAGGAAGGAAGGAAAGAAAGAAAGAAAGAAAGAAAGAAAGAAAGAAAGAAAGAAAGAAAGAAAGAAAGAAAGAAAGAAAGAAAGAAAGAAAGAAAGAAAGAGAGAGAAAGAAGAAAGAAAGATAGATAAGTACCAATCAGGAAGAAACACCGTATCCAGGAGTAGACCCAGGTATGTATGAGATATTTTAATAAATTGGCTGGAACATGGGTAAAAGGAAAACTAAGGAAATAAGCATAAACCTAGCCTGGCTCAGTGCCTGCTCACTTGACCCTGGCTATCCAGGGTCCACCTCCATGCTCGCTTGCCTTCTAAATTCTAGAATGAGCCCTCTCCCCTCTCATCTCTAAATTCTATTTGCCCAGGAGAGCCAGTTGAAGCTCAGCCTTGACTGGAAGCTAGACAAACAAACAAACAAACAAAAACAAACAACTCCAGCAACTATTCGGTTACAGCTTTCACTCTAAGGTCTAGGGAGGCCAAGGAGGCATGATATGTTACTTGTATTTGTAAAATGGAAACCTGGGCTTTATAGCATGTGGGACTTAATTCTAAATGAAATATTTATGTGAATGTAAAGGAGAGATGGGGACCAGCAGGTGGCATGGAGAAGAATGCACTGGATCCCATGTGGGTCTGGTTGTGCAGTTCGAGTCCTGGACCTGGCAGTTTGAAAAACATGTTGCGTTGGGACCAACAGATGGTGTAATGGTTACATCGTGGCACTCTCACTGCAGTTTGAGTCCCAGACCTGGAGGATCGAAACTCATGCCAGGCACATGCTGCATTGACAGCTCAAAATCGAAAGAGGAGAATGGAGGAGAAGGGTTTGCAGCATGGTCATCCTCCCTGGGGGGAAATCTCTCACTTTCTTTCTCTCTGGCAAGCACGTGTGTCCTTTAGCAAAAAAAAAAAAAAAAAAAAAAAAAACAAAGAAACAAACTAAAAAAAAACCACATTTATAAACAAAGAAAAACATGTTTGGAGCATGTGCGTGAATGTCCAAAAATCCCAGAGGAGACTAGGACAGCAGGGATTACAGCATGGCCATCCCCACTGGAGGTGTGGAGGTGATTTCTCACTCTCGCTCTCTCTCTCTCATCTCCAACAAGCGCACATGCCCAGTAGCAAACAGACAAACGGGCCAGCAGGTGGTGTGGTGGTTAAGGGGCTGGAAACTCCCACATGGCTGACTGCGGTTCAAGTCCCGGATCTGGCGGCTTGCTTTCTGGCTTTCTCACTTTCTCCCTCTCTCTCTTTCTCTCTCTCTCTTTGTATTTCTCTCTGGTCAAATTAAAATAAATGAATGAATAAATAAAATGAAAGAAATAGAATTAATAAATAAAATTAAATAAATAATTCTTTAATAAAACACACACGCGCACACACACACACAAACAAAAAAAATCCAATCTGAATCCAATTCACCGTTTCAGGGCACTCTATTGACGGAGTTCTCATTTTCGTCAAGTGATTTATAAGGAAGGCCTGTTATTTAATCCCTTGGCATGCTCTGTCTACTGTGAGGTTTTTTTTTTTTTTTTTTTTTTTTTTGGAGAGGCTTTTCGCTATAGGGCGCGTGCGCTCGCCAGACAGACAGAGAGAGACATAGAGACAGAAAGCGAGAAATCACCCCCCAGGGGGGATGGTCACGCCGCAATCCCTTCTCCTCCATTCTCCTCCCGGGATCCTGGGCACGCACGCACACGCGCCCGGCGTGAGTTGTAAGCCACCGGGTCCGAGACGCGAACCACGGTCGACTACGTGGGAGTCCAGCGACATAGCCATTACACTAACTGCTGGTTCCCTGTGAGGTTTAATATCGAGGAATGGAAAACAGAAACCCTAACTCTGTCCCAGGCTATAAGCCTGTCCCTGACGTCTGGAAGCAATTAATGAGTGGGAATCGGGGGAAACCACATCGAGATGGAGATCCAGATTACACGCGGGTGTTACTCAAGACCCGTCAGCTTTGTGTGTGTGGCTGTATTCTAAGTGAGGCTGAAGCCAAGTCCTGGAAAGGGAAGGGTCTGTTGTTGGACTGACGGTGACACATACGAGGTCTCCGATCACTTCTGTGTTCGCTGGGTGTCGGACCCTGGGGACGAGGTATTGCTCACCTCCGTGGAGATCCAGGCCGCAGAGATAAATAGCAGGCCTGTTCCCCAAGGGCGCACAGAAAACAGAGCTTCCGTCCTAGTCCTAAGTGTCAGAGAAAAATCTATCGAGACACGGGGCACGGAGCCATACAGAAATCATGACGTTAAAGGGTCTGTCGCCCTCCCCGTCACACAGAACTTCGCCAAGAATGTGAAGGAAAGGATTCTGTTCTCGCTCTGAAGCACTAAAGGTGGTAGATTTACTACGTACCCAGCATTTCAGGGAGGAAAAACATCTACCTTCATAAATTTCTATGAAATAAGAAGGCTTTAAAATGAACGACTTGTGACTTAACCCATAACGCCACAGGATTCTTGAACGGAAAATACACCCGGAGAACCCTCCAGGCTGCAGTCTCTATAATGATCGGAAAGGTTTACGTGGGTCTCCCGAGGTAATGAACATTATGGAAGATGTCTCCCAAAGGGAAAACCCACTTTTTTTTTTTTTTTTTTTTTTTTTTTGCTGCTAGGTAAACACGGTTCTGTAAGTGAGCTACTCAGGTTGGCTTCGCAGTGGATTCCAGAGTATCCTTTTTGGTTTTCTTACTGACATGATGTCACATATTGTTAGGGGTGTAGTTGTGAGCGTCCATTAGAAGAATGAATAAATCCCCTCTCCGTGTGTTAGAATCAGAGGTGCCCCCTCTTCTTACAGCATTCACAGGAATGCGACAGCAGTGAGTCTTCCTCCAGAAAATTCTTTTTCTTTTCTTCCTTTCCTTTCCTTTCCTTTCCTTTCCTTTCCTTTCCTTTCCTTTCCTTTCCTCTCCTCTTCTTTCCTTTCCTTTTCTCTTTTCTTTTCTTTTCTTTTTTCTTTTCTCTTATTCTAAGAAGGTGTTCACAGTCCAGAGAGAAAGAGAGAGAGTGAAACTCCCACTGGGGCATGTTCACGCTTCAATTTAAAAAAGTAAAATTATTATTTTATCTAACTTTACTTATTTATTTTAATTTAACCAGAGCGGGACAGAGAGAGAGAGAGAGAGAAAGAGAGAGAGAGAGAAAGTAAGCAGCCAGGTTCGGGACTCGAACCACAGTCGATCATGTGGAAGCCCCATGCCCTTAACCACCATGCCACCTGCTGGTCTCCATGCTTCAATTTTTAAACCCTTTTGTTTGTTTGTTTGTTTTTTTAGAATTATTTTATTTAAATTTATTTATTTATTTATTTATTTAAATTTGACCAGAGAAAGAGAGAGGGCAAGTAAGAAAGCAAGCCACCAGGTCCGGGACTTAAACTGCAGTCTGCCATGTTGGAGTCCAGCGCCCTTAACCACCATGCCACCTGCCGGACCCATGCTTAATTTTTTCCCCACCATTTCTCTACCCCCTTAGCATTTGGGAGACTCATACACCCTGGTCTGGCATGTTTTTCAAGTCTCTGGGGCCAGGATTTGAACAACACCTCGACCACTTCAGATATGACTCCTTTAACCATGAAGCCACAGGGCCACCCCTAGAAATGATATATGTACATTTTTTTTTCCACTCACTCACAGTTCAGAAAATACTGGTATCACACCATTCTCATTGTGACTGTTTGCTGGTCGTTTTCTCTTCTAATTCCTGTCACTCCCAAATTAAGAAAGGCAGCTTTGTCTTCCAAAGGCAATTAACTTTCAGAAGGAGGTCTTCTTAACCAGCGATCCACAGACAAGCTGGAATGCCACCAAACCGTGCTTTGTGAAAAGGTGCATTTTTGTGGTCGATGATAATAATTTTGATCAAAGGTATGACTCACAAGGTTATTAAAAATTGCTGGTTTGGCGCCAGCAGGTGGTTAAACCGCTGGATCCCACGTGGCTGACCATGGTCTGAGTCCTGGACCTAGCAGCTTAAAACACGCCAGGCATGTGTGTATGCACGCCCAAAGTCCCAGGAGGACGCAAGAGAAGGGACTGCAGCGTGGCCGCCCACTCTGGGGAGGTGATTTTTCACTTTCTCTCTCTCAGTCTCTCTTTGACAAGTACACACAATGGGAAGAACATTGAATTAAAATAAATGAACAGGGGCCGCCAGGTGGTGTGGTGATTAAGGACACCACACTGCCACATGGCCAGCGGCAGTTCGAGTCCCAGACCTGGAGGCTTGCTTTCTCATTTTCCATCTCTCTTTTTTCTCTTTCTCACCCACTGACTTGTTCTGTCCCTCTCTGGTCAAAGTTATAAATAAATAAATAAATAAATAAATAAATAATTTAAAATAAATAAATTAATTAAAAAGAGCTCACTTAAAAAAAAATTGCTGCTGCTTGAATTATCATCTTCTGCCTAATCTTGCTGATACCGTAAAAAATGTCAGGAAGGAAAAAGGAAGTGAATTTCTTCTAAGATAGAGGACCCATCTGTCAGCTCTTAAAGTCCAGACACTTCGGTTTTCAGGCAGCAGCAAAGATACGTATAAAAGCAAAATTTTACCTTTTGATCAATCCTGTGAGACTCAGCACAAAGTATAAAGAAAACGAAAAATTTTGCTGCATCCTTGAATTTATATCTTTGTATTATACACCTATGGTTTCAGACAGACCAAACATAAAAAAGAGGTACAACATGCATATATAATTTGATTCAGTCTCAGGACGGAGTAGAACGGTGATATTGTCATAACGATTTCTAGACTAGGACAGAGGACCAAAGTTCTATCCAGAAAGTATGTTAAGGGGGATGGAGTAGTTTCACTAATATGATCATTTTAGACTTAGAAATGGATAGTAATATAATTTTCCATTTAAGTTTTCTTTCTATGGACTAGTTTACTCTGTCAGTCTGCAGATTTAAGATAAAGACAGTTAAATTTAAATCTGGTCTTTGAACAAAAATAACAAGTGTGGATATTTAGGATTACAATGTTTTTGAGAGATTATTCCTCTAGGGTGCTTGTGCTTGCCAGAGAGACAGGAGAGATAGAGAAAAAGAGAGACAGAAAGCGACAGAGAGACAGAAAGTGAGAAATCACCCCCCAGTGGGGATGGCCACACCACAATCCCTCTTCCTCCATTCTCCTCTCAGGATCTTGGGCACGCACGCACATGTACCCAGCTTGTGTTTTAAGTTGCCAGGTCTGGGACTCAAACCGTGGTCAGCCAGGTGGAAGTCCAGTGACATAGCCACTAGGCCACCTGCTGATCCCGGGATTACAAATCTTACTTAAAGAACTATAAGTATTGGGTGGTTGGAAAAGTCATGACACATTTTTGCATAGAAAAACATAAAAAAGTCATGACTTTTCCAACAACTGAATACATCAGTTGAAGCTGACTTAACATGTCAATGTTAATGATTTATTTTACACACTCAAGCTCAGATAAATACTTCCATATTAACATATGTACAAGCAATTTGCTTTTATTCAGTCTGATGGATTTATTAACTCTCATGACTGTTGGATCACCTGTAGAAGACACACACACATGCACACACGCACGCACACACACACACTTCCACACCTTTAGGAGAATTCAATCTGGAGGGAAAGAAATTAGTATAATTTTTTTTCTTTTTTCTTTTTCTTTTTAGTTTTTGTTACAGAGTTGTGTGCCTTCACCAGAGAGAGACAGAGAGAAGGACAGGAAGAAATCATCCTTTAGGGTCATGATGGCCACACTGCAATCCCTTCTGAAATTTCAGGCACATGCGCACATACACCTGGCATGATTTTCAGGCTGCCGTGGTGTACACCCAACCCCTGGTCAAGGAAGGCAGGGAGGAGGGAAGGGAAGAAAGCGTTTCACCTTGCAAGACATGAACTCCCACTTCTCTGTCCCTGACGCCAAAACGCGGGAACTCCGGCCAGACAGGGTGGCGTTCCCGAGGTTATAACGGGGCTTCACCTACAGCCTAGGTGTGCGGTAGCCTAAGGTCCTCTCGTTTCCTGCAAGGGCCCTGCAAAGCAAGGAGCCTCAGAATGCGTTTTTCAGGATTTCCACGTCGCACGTAACTCCCGACTGTATATGCCTACCCAGACTTGCGGGCAATGAGCTAGAGACAGAGTTAGAAATATTTCTCGAACACTATCAATGTACTGTTCCCTTTTTCTAGATCTCTCATTAGGACTCCATGTAATCGCCTAATTACTATTGCTTTCTAAAACTTAATTATATATTTCATTTAATTAATTATTATTATTTTAATTTGCTATAGGCACATGCGTGCTCATAAGAGAGAGATGAGAGAGAGAGAGAGAGAGAGAGAGAGAGAGAGAGAGAGAGAGAGAAAATTTCTTTTTTATTGAGAGAGAAGGAGAGAAAGGAAGCGTCCAGGTCCGGGATTTGAGCCGCATTTGCCCAGCTGGGAGTCCAGCACCTTAACCACCAAGCCACCTGCCGGTCCCATTACTTTGTATTTCAAAGAACATTCTTAACTGCTAATACCACGGCCTGTAACTTAGAGTTGGCACTCGTTGGCTATTACTGAAACCCTGTTATATGTTTATGTGAAAAATAGGCAAAAAGAATGAAGAGATTCTAATCAGGAGAATTACCATGCCGTATGAAATATGCACTCGGATACAAAGTTTAGAGCAAATATTACTGGAAATAAATACAAGGTGGTAATTATGCTACAATAAATTTCCACTCAAATAATTCACACTGTAATGCTACACTTAGGGAATTAAACATGCAGACAGCCCTATTTTCTGAGTAAATTAAGATTAACTTGAGGACTTACTATACTAATAATAATTTTAAAAAAAGAGAGAGACCAAAGGGATACACTGCAGAATTAAAACCCACGCGACATAATCTAAGCACTATTGTCAGGGGAAATCATATAAAATGTAGACATAAATGAGCCCCTTCATAAAACCAAAGCATGATTAATGTTAGGATCAACGAGATTTGTGTGCTGTTAGAGAACAGAAATGCCAGCTACAGGGGTGATTAATAAATGATTTGGGAGGGTCTGGGAGGAAATGGCTTCCTAAGGATTCAGCCAAGAAAGGTGATTTTGAAGGTCATTGCAGGCTGGTTATTTCTCTTTTTTCTGTTTGTTGACCGTATTTCAGAGACCGGCTGAATGGTGACGCCTGCTTTGGCTGGGCCCAGATGTTGGTCTGCATGAGAACCACACAGTTCAAAACAGCTGAAACTGGGACCAGCAGATGACATACAGGTTACGTCGCCGGACTCCCACGTAGTCGACCGCAGTTCAAGTCCCGGATCTGGCAGCTTGAGACTCACGCCAGGCGTGTGTGCGTGTGTGTCTGAAATCCCAGAGGAGAATGGAGGAGAAGGGATTGTGGTGTGGTCATCTCTTGGCGGGGGGGGGGGGGGGGGGGGGGGGGTGGGGGCGGGGGGACGATTTCTCACTTTCTGTTTCTCTGGTTTTTCTCTGTCTTTCCAGCAAGCGAATGTGACCTATAGCAAAAATCTCTCTAAAAAAAAAAAAAAAGAAAGAAAGAAAGAAAGAAAGAAAGAAAGAAAGAAAGAAAGAAAGAAAAGATAAAAAGAAAATAAAAGAAAACAACTGGAATTTATGTAGGCCCAGTGACGTAGATGCTGCCCTACTTACAGGGATGTGGAATGGGTCTCTGAATTGCACTGGTGTGTGTATGAGTCAGATGTGTCTCTTCCTTTTCCTGATACCCGCCTAGACTCTGGAATTCCACGAGCTCCTAGCTTCCATCTGGAAGCAATATATATATTTTTATTTGCTAGCGGACAGCTATGCTTGCTGGAGAGAGACAGAGGGCGAGAGGAAGAAAGTGAGAAATGACTCCCCGTGGAGGAGTTCATGCTTCAATCCCTACTCCTCTGTTCTCGCGAGATTTTAGAGACACATGCACACACACTCGGTGTGTTTCTCAAGCCCGTAGATCCTGGATTTGAACCACAGGATTGGCCATGTGGGATCCAGGTGCCTTAACCAGCATGCCATCAGCTGGTTCAGGAGGTATTGTTCAAGAATCTTGTCCCCGCTTCTCACCAAAGGTTGAATTAATGATTCCACTGGACCAAGGGATCTATCTTTCTTTTTCTTTCTTTCCTTCTTTCCTTCTTTCCTTCTTTCTTTCTTTCTTCCTTCCTTTCTTTCTTTCTTTCTTTCTTTCTTTCTTTCTTTCTTTCTTCTTTCCTTTCTTTCTCTCTTCCTCTCTTTCTTTCTTTCTTTCTTTCTTTCTTTCTTTCTTTCTTTCTTGTGAGATTTTTGGTATAAGGAGCATGCACTGTCTAGAGAGACAGAAAACAAGAAATCACCCCCCGGGTGGATGACCACACCACAGTCCCTTCTCCTCCAGTCTCCTCTTGGGGTTTGGGGCACACAGATGCACACGTGCCTGGCGTGAATTTTAAGCTACCAGGTCTGGGACTCGAACTGCAGTCGACTATGTAGGAGTCTAGCGACGTAACCATTACACCATCTGCTGGTCCTCATTTCTGTTTTTCTTATTTTGCATCTATTAACTGGACAAAGGGAGGATGAATTAACTCCACCAGCCAGGGGCGTTACCTGAGAGCTGAAGACTGGAATACTTCCAGACCCCATCTATGAGGTCGGCAGGTGGCAGGGTGGTATAGGGGCTGGACTCCCACATGGTCAACCGTGGTTCAAGCCCCAGACTTGGAAGCTTGCTTCCCAACTTTTCCTCTCACTCTCGTCAAATTAAAAAATAAATACATAAATAAAATTAACTAAAAAATTATTGAAGAAACAAAGCTCCATTGACCCAGAGGGACCAAGGTCGATGTGGCTGGTGATGTGAGAGCTATCCCTGCAGTGAAGACCCTGTGGAGGGGATCCTGATTCTGTCATGTTTCGGAGTTCTGGCTTGCTTGAATTTGATCTAAAGGCAATGCCTTCAGGTGGAGATGTGCGGCTGGCAGGAAAATACACAGGACCGCAATGGAAGAGGATCTGGAGTGGTTGGGACGGAACCTGAGGACCTTGCTGTGTGGACAGCCAGTACAACTCTCCTGGGTCAAGCCAAAGATGTCCCCGGTGGTGTTTCACCCAGGTGATGAATACCTCCCCTGGGAGTAAAAGGGGGGTCACAGCAAACCTCTTCCCAGCTGGTGGGCAATTGCACAATTACGCAACTCTTAACAGGATTGAAAACTGCTATTTCTCTCCACCATAGCAAAATGATAGACGCATCCCTTGTCGTTTAAATAAAAATATCAACGTGCATCTATTTTTAGGGTTTTTGTTTTGTGTGTGTGTTTTGTTTTTGTTTTTATTTTTCACTATAGGGTGTATGCACTCACCAGAGAGATAGAGAAAGAGAGGGAAAGTGAGAAATCACCCACAGGGGCTGAGAAATTGGCCATGCTGCGATATCTTCTCCTCCAGCCTCCTTGGGATTTTGGACATACACGCACAGGTGCCCGGCGTGATTCTCTAGCCACCAGTTCTGGCACTCAACTGTGCAGTTGGTCACGCGAGATCCGGCACCTTCACCTCCATACCACCTGCTGGCCCTGAGCTTATTTCATTCCTTTTTAAGAGCAATTTTAGGTTCACAGCAAAATTCTGAGAGCTCATTTCATGTGCTCGTCTCCAACACACGCATAGCTTTTTTCAAAAAGAATTATTTAATTTTATTTATTATTATTATGACTTTTTTTTTTTAATTTGACCACAGAGAGAAAGGGAAAGTAAGAAAGCAAGCTGCCAGGTCCCGGATTTGAACCATGGATAGCCATGGAGGAATCCAGCACCTTAACCATCCATATGGATGATAGCTTCTCCTATCATCCATACCCTGCATAACATGGCAGATTAATTCCATATTTGTTACAATCAATACACCTATACATTGTATTAATTTTTGAGATGGCCCTCCTCTTCTTACATTTTGTTTCCAAAAATTCTGATCAAAGCTTCCTTTATTTGGTCAGGTCCACGGTCAGGCAGATAAGACATGATTCCATGTGCAAAAAATCTGTAAGGAGATGCCTTTCTGAGACTATGGGACAGGGGCGGGAGGGAGGAGAAGAGCCATCATGCCGTGGTGTACGCTCAATCCCTGGTCAAGGAAGGAAGGAAGAAAAGAAGGGAAGGAGAGGAAGCATTTGACCTTGCAAAACAGATCTAAGGAGATCTAAGGGAGTTAGAGAAGACCATTGGAGGGGTCTCAAAGCATGTTCACTGCCAGAGACATCCTGCAACACCTGGTAACAAACATGCCTTCATCAGGCACTGGGAGTAAGTAGTACATGGGAGGCTTAAATTTTGTGCAAAAGGCCAGCAGGTGGTGCGATGGTTAAGGCATTGGACTCCCACATGGCTGACCCCATGGAGTCCCAGACCTGGCAGCTTGCTTTCTCACTTTCCCTCTCTGTCTGTCTCTCTGGTGAGCCCTCATGCCCTATAGCAAATCTGAAAATAAATAAAATTTATAAAACCAATTTGGTGCAAATGCAGTGGCTGATCCCAGAGTTCACCAGCTGGGACCCTCAATCAATAATGTATCCCTCATTTAAAAAATCGTTTGGTGCATTTTTTTTTACAGCAGCTACACCTGGCTACCGCTCTCTCTTGACCCCTGCTTGTTACTCAGTGACTATGCAACTCGTTTTTACACTCTGTCACTTTGGATTAAAATCAAATGTGTTAGTGCGGACAGGCAGCAGAATACAAGCGCGTTGTCAATTGGCCCTCGCTGTGTCAAACCTTCACGTAGAGAGGATGGCATGGAAGATGCTGTTAGAAGGCCATTGGTGAGAGCCTCTGAGTCTCATGCTGCTTTTCTGGCTCATGAAAAGAGACGTGAAGGGACTGCTCACTAGAAAAGACTGACTCCTTTTTTTCTTTCTTTCTTTTTTTTTTTTTTAGAGAGAGGAAGAGATTTTAGCTATAGCGTGCATGCACTCACCAGAGAGACAGAGACAGAGAGATAGAAACTGAGAAATCATCCCCATGCAGAGATGGTCGCACCACAATCCCTTCTCCTTCATTCTCCTCTTGGTATTTTGGGCATGCACACACACACATGCGCGACGTGAGTTTAAGCTGCTGGGTCCGGGACTTGAGCTGCAGTCAACGACATAGGACTCCAGCAATGGAACCATGACACTGACTGCTGGTCCCGAGACTGACTGTTAAATCAGGGTGCTCAGTTTCCCGAAGCAGGTCCTGAGACTCCTGTTAATAGAATCCAACATTGGGTGTATCTCACTTTTAAAATCCGTCCTAAGGAAGATTTCTATACAGTCTATACATCGGTAAGATATGGCCGATGGTGATGGTAGTGATGGTGATGATGATGAAGAAAAGTATGGCTCTATCTGTCTAAGAACCACATTGTTTTTGCGTTCAGGGAAGAGAACATTTTGATTAATTGTTTAATAAAAAAAAAGTGGTTATTCTATGCCTTTCTTCAGATGCACAAAAATATGTAGATGGGCCAGTACATGGCATGGTGGTTAAGATCACACCTAGCCAACCATGTAGTTCAAATCATGGTCCCTGCAGCCTGAGAAACACACCAGGCATATGTGCATGCATATCCAGCATCTCAGAAAGAGAGAGAAATATAAAAGATGGGATTGATGTATTATCATCCCCTGGGGCTGGGGGGTGCTTTCTCACTTTCTCTCACTCTTGCTCTCTCTCTGTCTCTCTTCAGCTAGGGCAAATACCTTCTGGCACAATTTTAAAAAGTTGAACGCCCTTAAATAACAGTAAGGAAAAAGCAAAAGGTTTAGAGATAAGACTTCCTACACACAAATGAAATTTAGGGGACAGCAGGTGGCATGGAGTTTAAGCCATTGGCTCTCACATGGCTGGCTGCATGGCTCCAGTCCCAAACCTGGCACCTTGAAAATCACACTGGGCACAAGTGCATGTGTGCCCCAAATCCAGAGGAGATGGGAGGAGAAGAGATTCTGACAAGGTCATCTCCTCCTGGGGAGTGATTTCTCACTTTCCCTTTCTCTCTCTCTCTGTCTCTGTTGAGTGCTTGTGCCCTATAACAAATTTATATATATATATATATATATATATAATAAACATATTCCACATAGGAGTGAAAGAATGACACATTACCAATAAACATATAAGATATGATAAATAAAAAGGATATACCAGTAAATAAAGTGTAAATAAAAATGAAGTGACTTTTTAAAAACCGTTAACAATAAAATAAGACGATGATGATGTAATTATGGTGGTGATGACAGGTTGGTGATGATGGCGACAGTGATGGCGATAATAACGAATGATGCTGATGGTGGTGCTGAGGGGGATAATGATGGTGATGATGATGACAATGATGAGGGCGATGGTGCCGATGGTGGTGAAGATGGTGGTGCTGATGATAGTGCTGATGGTGGGGATGATAATGATGGTGATGATGACGACAACAGTGGGGATAATGGTGCTGAGGGTGGCGGTGATGGTAATGATGGTGATGATGATGACAATGATGAGGACGATGGTGCCAATGGTGGTGAAGATGGTGGTGCTGATGATAGTGCTGATGGTGGGGATGATAATGATGGTGATGATGATGACAACAGTGGGGATAATGGTGCTGACGATGGTGCTGATGGTGGTGGTGATGGTAATGATGGTGATGATGATGACAATGATGAGGACGATGGTGCCGATGGTGGTGAAGATGGTGGTGCTGATGGTGGGGATGATAATGATGGTGATGATGATGACAACAGTGGGGATAATGGTGCTGCCGATGGTGCTGAGGGTGGCGGTGATGGCAATGATGGTGATGATGATGACAATGATGAGGACGATGGAGCCGATGGTGGTGAAGATGGTGGTGCTGATGATAGTGCTGATGATGGGGATGATAATGATGGTGATGATGATGACAACAATGGGGATAATGGTGCTGATGATGGTGCTGGCGATGGTGGTGATGGTAATGATGGTGATGATGATGACAATGATGAGGACGATGGTGCCGATGGTGGTGAAGATGGTGGTGCTGATGATAGTGCTGATGGTGGGGATGATAATGATGGTGATGATGATGACAACAGTGGGGATAATGGTGCTGACGATGGTGCTGAGGGTGGTGGTGATGGTAATGATGGTGATGATGACAATGATGAGGACAATGGTGCCGATGGTGGTGAAGATGGTGGTGCTGATGGTGGGGATGATAATGATGGTGATGATGATGACAACAGTGGGGATAATGGTGCTGACGATGGTGCTGAGGGTGGTGGTGATGGTAATGATGGTGATGATGATGACAATGATGAGGATGATGGTGCCAATGGTGGTGAAGATGGTGGTGCTGATGATAGTGCTGATGGTGGGGATGATAATGATGGTGATGATGATGACAACAGTGGGGATAATGGTGCTGACGATGGTGCTGATGGTGGTGGTGATGGTAATGATGGTGCTGATGATGACAATGATGAGGATGATGGTGCTGGTGCTGGTGAAGATGGTAGTGCTGATGACAGTGCTGATGGTGGGGATGATAATGATGGTGATGATGATGACAACAATGGGGATAATGGTGCTGCCGATGGTACTGGCGATGGTGGTGATGATGACAATGATGAGGGTGATGATGCTGATGGTGGTGAAGATGGTGGTGCTGATGTTAGTGCTGATGGTGGTGCTGATGGGGATGATGATGAGAGCATGATGATGACAACGATGAGCATATTGGTGCTGATAGTGGTGAAGATGGTGGTGCTGATGATGGTGTCAATGGTGGTGCTGACAACGATGCTGATGGTGGAGCTGATAATAATGATGGTGATGACCATGGTGCCTAAGGTGGGGATGATAAAACTGGTGATGATGATGACAACAATGATGATGGTGCTGACTATGGTGTCAATGGTGGTGCTGACGATGGTGCTGAAGGTGGTGGTGATGACAATGATGGTGATGATGATGACAATGATGAGGATGATGGTACGGATGGTGGTGAAGATGGTGGTGCTGACGGTGCTGAAGGTGGTGCTGATGGTAATGATGGTGATGATGATGACAATGATGAGGATGATGATACTGATGGTGATGAACATGATGGTGCTGACAATGGTACCGAAGATGGTGCTGATGGTAATTATGGTGATGTTGACCACGATGAGGATGATGGTACCGATGGTGGTGCTGATGGTGGTGATGATGATAATGATGATGGTGATGATGATTTGATAAAAGACTGTCTCTGTATACAAAGTTAGAAAATAAACAGAATGAAGAAATAAACAGCAAAGTAAATTTAGAAGAAGGGAGTAGATTATAAAAATGTGGGCCACATGTTGTTGAATATTGCTCGGCATCCCAGAGAGAGCATGGGCAGTGCTAAAACAAGCTGAACTGTTAACATGCCCTTTCTGCCAGCCCTGGGCCTTCGGGTCTTTCTCAGTTATGTTTAGATCCCTGAGACAGCAGCCTGTGAAAGTTTGCTGAGAGTTTTTGTGCTGGACACGTTTCCATGTGTTTTAAAGAAACACTGTCGTGTGAAGTACAGAATCTCATAGTTACCTCTAGTGAGTTTCCAAAAACGTGGAAAAATGCTCTCTCTCCATCATTTCCAATACTTTCAGAATTTGGGGTCGATTTGCTCCGTTTTGAGTTAATACCATTGTTAAAATGTCTAATGGAGGTGACAACAGGTGGCATGGTGGCCCAGGCGCCAGACTCCCACATGGCCAACTGCGGTTTGAGTCCTGGACCTGGTGACTTGCTTTCTCTCTCTCTGTGGTCAAAATGAGTAATAATAATTAATAAAATTAAACAGATAATTTTTAAAAAATGTCTAGTAGGTAGCATAAGGGCACACGAGAGTACACACACCCACAATTGTGGTGAAAAGGTTGAGATGACTCCCACGAAGTGGCGTCATTCACACGGCTGCAGTCTCTTCACTGTGTGTTAAATGCATGTATGCTTCCCTGCTTGGCAAGCCACAGTGACATACCCGTCACTAATTGTTCCAATGCCCCGTGACATTGCTTCCTGCTCTGTCAGCAGGGATTTCCTCAGAGTTTTAGCTGTTCACTTGATGTCACTTCGATTCTGCAGCCTAAACATCTGACAGGACAATGGCATTTCCAGCCACGGGGATCTTGTCATGCCTGGCTCACTCAACAGGGATTATTTCTTTGTCTCAATAAATAGGACCTTTCTCATTTTTCATCCAGTCTTCTGTAATTTATCATCTTAAACTGAAATTGGCATAATTCTTAGCAGTCTTTCTGACCATGAGTTATTTATTTTGTCATAGACCACATGCAAAGAGACAGAGAGAGAAGCAAAGTGAGAAACCACTACAGGTCCGATGGTCATGCTGCAGTCCCTTCTCCTCCATTCTCCTCTCAGGATTTTGGGCATGCACACACACATGTTTGGCATGTTTTTCAAGCCACCAGGTCTGGGACTTGAACCACGGAGTTGGCCATGTAGGAACCAGCACCTTAACCATCATGCCACCTGCTGGGCCTCTGATACTGGCTTTATTGGTATGCAGCCTTTCTTTTGGTAGGTTACAAATATAATGCTGGGATTTCCCCAAATTAGTCATACCTTAAAATTAGATACTAAAGTCAATCAACAGGTCTACCTTGCAGGTTCCAACTCAGTCTCCGAGCATGCATGAACATTCTCAGGGACTTATTTCATCATTGGAAAATAAAGTTTAAGTAGCTCTAAATTCTGGTTTTAACAGTCACTATAGACTTGAATATAATATCTATCATGTGACTCAAGATGTACTCATTAAGAGCATCCATCTTCTTCTGGTTTTAAATAATTAATTAATTTTTAAAGTGGTTTTTTTTTTTTTTTTTTTACCATAGGGTGTATGTTCTTGTTGGAGAGAGACAAAGAGAGATAGAGAGCGGGAAATGTAGAAATCACCTCCCAGGGAGGATGACCATACTGCAATCGCTTCTCCTCCATTCTCCTCTTGGGATTTTGGGCATGTGCACGTACTTGGCATGATGTTCAAGGTGCTGGGTCCAGGGCTTGAACTGCAGTCAGCCATGTGGGAGTCCAGTGCCTTAATCACCACACCACCTGCTGGCCCCATTATCAACTTTCTTAAAATTCCCATTAGATGATGTCACATTTTAGCACAAGTAACTCCATTTGGGGCTAGTCAGTTGGTGTAGTAGTTAAGGTGGGTGGATCCCACATGGCCGACTACTTGGTTCGAGTCCTGGAGCTGGCAATTTGAGAAACATACTGGGGACACGTGTGCATGCGTGCCCAAAATCCTGAGAGGAGATGGGAGGAGAAGGGATTGCAGTATGACCGTCTCCCAGGAGGGTGTTTTCTCACTTTCTGTCACTCTGACTTTCTGTGGTGTGTGCACACACCCTATAGCTAACAAACAAATAAACAAAACAACGGACTCCTGAAATTTAATTTAGCAGGGCATAGATTAACATAGTCAAAACAAGTAAGAACTTTGGGGGTAAGAAAAGCAGTGAAGATGAGTATGCAGTTAGTCTCCCAGAAGTTCCATAACCTCAGCACATGTATCATTTGTGATATGTATTATGTCAGGTGGACCAAACAGGTAATAACACACATGTGATGAGATGGTGCAAACTACATAATAAAATCAAGCAAAGTGTTAGATACATCTAATATGTTGCCTATTAAGAAGCTATTATTTGGGTTGCAATAGGTGGTGGCATGGAGTTGGGCAGCTGATTCTGACATGGCCAACTATGTGGTTCAAATCCCAGACCCAGTGGCTTGAAAAACACACCTGACATGTGTGTGTGCATGCCCAAAGTCCCCAGAGGAAAATGGAGGAGAACGGATTGTGGCATGGCCATCCCTCCTAGGGAGCAATGTCTTGCTTTTTCTCTCTATGTCTCTTTGTCTCTCTCCAGTGAGCACACATGCTCTATAAATATTTTTAAAAAGAAGAGAAGCTGTACTTGGACATGCTGTATAGTGTAGTGGTTAAAGGAACCTGTTCACACAAGGCTATGTGACTCGAGTCCTGAACCCAGCTTGAGAAACGTGGTAGGCATATGTGCATGCATACCCAAAGTCCTGGGAGGGGGGAGAAGTGGAGGAGAAGGGATTTGGGTGTTCATTCCCCATGGGGGGAATGCTTTCTCACTCTGCCACACCTCACCTCTTCTCTCCGGCCAACACATGTCATCTGACAAAATATTTTAAAAAGAAAGAGAGAAAGAAAAGACATAAAATGGAAAGAAAGAAAGAAGAAAGGAAATAAAAAAATACAGAAAAAAAGAAAGAAGAAAGATAAAGAAAGAAGAAAGGAAAGAAGAAAGAAGGAAAGAAAGAAAAAAAGAAAGAAAGAAAGAAAGAAAGAAAGAAAGAAAGAAAGAAAGAAAGAAAGAAGAAAGAAAGAAAGAGAAAGAAGAAAGAAAAAAAGAAAGAAAAAAAGAAAGAAAGAAAGAAAGAAAGAAAGAAAGAAAGAAAGAAAGAAAGAAAGAAAAAGAAAGAAAGAAAGAGAAAAAGAAAGAAAGAAAGAAAGAAAGGAAGGAAGGAAGAAAGAGAAAGAGAGAGAGAGAAAGAAATAAAGGAAGAAAGAAAAAGAAAGAAAGAAGAACGAAAGAAAAAGAAAAGTAGGTTTGGAAATATATACTCAAGCACTTCATAGTCTAGGACAGTAAATACAGATTCGGGACATGTTTCCAGGGTTGAAATGACATCCCATAATTTGGATCAAATGTCCGAATCTCTTGCATTTTATCTTCCATCTCTATCCCTGCCTGTATAAGCCACACTCCGAGTTCAAGATGCTCTCGTCTCCACACACAGTCTTGTGGAATTCTGGTAGGCACTCAAATGCTTTTTTTTTTTTCTGTCCTTCCCTGGAATTTGTGTTTCTCTTGCAAAATTGGGGGTGAGGCCAGATCGTTTTGGTGCTGGAACAAAATAAGTGGTGCCTACTGCTCGGTGTGTGCTGAGTCGTCGGCAAGTCATGACATATTTTTGCACAGAAAGACGTAGACAAATACGCCATGACTTTCCCAATGACCTACTACGTTGTAGTTAAAAAAGAGTCAGATATGTCAGCTGTGCTAGAAGGGTCTCCACAGACCCACCTGCTAGTCCTGCTAGAAAGAGACCACTCAAGAGCATGAACTGATCATTCGTGAGCTTCGTCGGCCCAAGTTACCATAACTACACCTTCCGAATCACTTAGAGGGCTCATCTATTGATGGTGCTCTGAGCACACACTAGAGCCAACTTCTGCAAATAGTAATTGTGCTGCTTTCATCAGAACACACTCGGGTCGGTGATAGCATTCAATAAAACATTAAACACGCTCCTTGCTTTCTTTGATGTTCTAAGTCTCTTGTTCGTTAGAGCAATAACAAGCTGGAAGCGACGAGCTACATGAGAATAATACAGAACAGAACGACGGTGAGGTGGCTTTTGCCCATTAAGTGGCGGGGAGGTTCTGTTCTCATTTATATTTTAGTGGGCTCTCCTTGTACCTATCGCGAATGTCGTCAGGAGGATTTAGCATGCAGAGGACATGCTCAAGAGGGCAGTTTCTTCCAGCGACTGCAGAAGGCAGGATGAGCAACGGGGTCTTCCCTTTCCGCTTGCAGGAATTAAGCTAGGCTTCATTGAAAAACCTGGCATGGTGAGGTTGATTGCATTCTGGGCATCTTCCTGGGGCAGACATGACTAACCCTTCCATGTCCACATCCATATGAATAAACGATAACATCGTTGCCATTTCTCATGAATTAATTTTTTTTAACGTGTCTGTCATATGAGCACCTCTCTGAACCACCTGACAGACAAGTTAAAATATCACTCAGGTGGTGTGGTGGTTAAGGCACTGGAATCCTGCATGACCCACCGTGCTTCAATACCCAGACCCGGTGGCTTGAAAATCACCCTGGGCACATGTGCATGCAGGTGGTATGTTGCTGGACTCCCATATGGCCGACTGAGGTTCGAATCCCGGACCTGGTGGCTTGAAAAAAATCACACCGGGCATGTGTGTGTGTGTGTGTGTGTGTGTGTGTGTGTGTGCTCCAAATCTCAAGAGTGGAGTGGAGGAGAAGGGATTTCAGCATGGCCATCCCCCTCAGGGGTGTTTTCTCACTTTCCTTCTCAATCTCTCTCTCTTAGGCGAGCACATGCACCCTTTGGCAAAATCCTACACAAAAATAAAAATAAATAAGACTGCCTTCAGAGCAATCTCTCTTGCCTCCTGCAAAATATTGTGGATGGATGAAAATACCTCTGTAATGGCACCTTTTTAAAGGACCCTCATGCACTTCCTAGAAAGGCTGTTTAATAACTTAGGAAAAAAGATACTCAATATGCAGTAGGTTAAATTACTACCTGTTGTATCTATCTCAGTGAGTACTCATGTATACATGTGGTTGGTCTACTTTAATCCTACCAGCATATTCAGCTATGCTACTGGAGAAATTTAGATATGCTGCATATATTTATGTATTTATAAGTGTGTTACACACTTACCACATATTGGGTCGTCAGAAAAGTCATGAAACATTTTACATAAAAATAATCATGATTTTTCTGATGACTCAATATTTATGCTATGGAGTCTTCTAAAATCTCACAGGAAATGCTTATTTTGAAAACAAGATACATGGGACCAGCAGGTGGTATGGTGGTTAAGGCATTGGACTTCTTCCACATGGTCAACCGAGGTTCAAGTCCTGGGCCTGGTGGCTTGCTTTCTTACTCCCCCACCCCTTTGTCTCTCTCTGGTGAACACATATACCTTGTAGAAAATTAAAAATAATAATAATAACTAAAATTAAATAAACAGTTCTTTTTTTAAAAAGTAGTAAAACGATACATGGAGTTCATTTTTTTTTTCTTTTTTTTTGCTTTGCACCAAAATTAAGTTGTACTCTAATTTTTTTTTTTCCCTAATTCATGATTTTTTTTTTTTTTTTTTTTTTTTTTTTTTTTTGCAGTAGGGCATGTGCACTCACCAGTTAGAGTGAGAAACCACCCCTGAGGGGGGATGGCCATGCCATAGTCCCTTCCTCTCTTATCTCCTGGTGGATTTTGGACACGCATACACATGTGCCCAGCATGTTTGTTCAAGTCCCCAGGCTCAGGACTCGAACTGCACAGAGTTTTCCACGTGGGATCCAGCCACCTTAACCACCATACCACCCAGGTGGGCCTCATGGCTTCTGTTTTTTTTTTTTTTTATTATAATCATAATCTTCTTTATATTACATTGGATTACATATAACTTTACAGTGTATTACATTGCTTTTTCAAAAGGGAATGCCATGCATGTCAGTCAGTACAGAGACATTAATCTCCCCACTTCATCATTCAATATCTTTTCTATGCTTTTCCCAATCATTATTGTTATTATTCTAATTATTTTTTAAAAGTCAATCACTATTGCTTATTTTGCTTGTAAAAAGACTTTACCCATCATGAAATACTTCTCAGACCAATCCAGTTGAGAATACTATACACGTCATCATCAACAGGTAATAAGCCATATCTGTTTCTCACTGACGTCCTGCCTCTCTATTGTTCTCTTGCTATCTTTCTCTATCCTCTTCTCCTCACCCCCCATTCCACACTGTCCTATTCTCGCTAAGTACCTTCACTGCTTTTATGTCCTCCAATTTTTTGCTCTCTACCATAGAGTTTTATTTATCTGTGTACATCTTGTGAGTATATAGTGATAATAAGAACACGTAACCCTCGGTGTGCTACCATTGTTTATGGTTGTGCAAGAAAGTGCCTTCCCCTTTACTCTTCAACACACACCTTTTAGGAGAGACCAGGGGCCATGACTAGTCTCATCCATTCCCATGGAAAAACACACTTATGCTTCCTTTCTTAGACTGGAACGTAGTGTCGATCGTTTTTTTTTTAATTTTTATTTATTTATTATTATTTTTTAATTTGACCAGAGAGATAAAGAGGGAGATAGTGACAGAGATAGGTATAGTGAGAAAGCAAGTCTCCAGGTCTGGGACTTGAACCTCAGTCGGCCATGTGGGAGTCCAGCACCCTTAACCACCACGCCACCTGCTGGCCGCCATAACTCAATCTTAAGTGTGGGGTCACTGAGTTGTTGCCATGAGAGGCTTTTTCCTCTTTTTCCCTTCTGGGCACACAGCGGATCCAGTGGTCTCGAATGTCTGTGACGACGTGCACAGGCTAACAGC
Source organism: Tupaia tana (assembly GCA_026018925.1). Taxonomy (NCBI): domain Eukaryota; kingdom Metazoa; phylum Chordata; class Mammalia; order Scandentia; family Tupaiidae; genus Tupaia; species Tupaia tana. Next base: position 11,039,244 of record JAKSZU010000031.1, on the reverse strand, counting down.
AGTGCATGACCAGGAGCCATTCTGCATAAACGTATTCTTTGTAGAAACTGTAACTCCAACCAGCCTTTATAATGCCATAGCCTCTGCTGTAGGCCAGCCACATGGACTTAGCTACCTTAGGAACACCTATGGGCTGTTTGTGCAGCCCACAGACCACATTGCACTTCCTGCCGCTCAAGCGTCTTCCCAGAGCGCTGCAGACAGACACGTCCGTCCGGATAAAGACAGCCCTCTCCAATCTGATGCACCAGGTTGGAAGGGATTGCCTTGTCGTTCCAAACCAGGCTCGTGCTGATGAGAAACGACAGGCAGGAGCCACCTCGTCTTCGCGTCATGTTGATCCGTGCTGGGTCTCGGAGAGGTCATTGTTAATAATGTACCTGAAGGAGGCGGGGGAAGAGAAGAATCTGGAGAAAGACAGCAAGAGAACAAATAGGGAGGCATGGCATGGGTGGGACACAGAAATGGGTTATTCCCTGTGGAGGGTGACGTGTACCGTGTTCTCAACTGGACAGGTCTGAGAAACATTTCATGTTGGATAACATCTTCTTACAAGAAAAATGAGAGAGAGTGATGGAATGTGTAAAAAAATAATTGGAATAATCATCTGGAAAATAATGAAAAGCTATTGGAGGGTGATGGGGATTTTAATGTCTTTGTATTGGCTGATAGGCATGGTATTCCTTCTGAAAAAGAAATGTAATACACTGTAAAGTGATATATGATTCAATGTAAGATGAACAAGGTTATGATAATAATAAAAATATTTTTTTAAAAAAAGGAAAAGAAAAGCACATGAAGCAGAATTGTGTTCATGACAAAATAATCAATATACATTCATGCAGCTAACTTCAGGGGTGATTTTATTCTCATAGCTCAAAAAAAAAAGCAAATATAAAAAGGGAGCCAGCAAGTGGTGTGGTGGTGGTGAAGGGCCTGGATCCCCATATAGTCAACTATGGTTCAACCGGACCCAGCAGCTTGAAAATTATGCCAGGTGTGTGTGTGTGTGTGTGTGTGTGTGTGTGTGTGTGTGTGTGTGCTCAAAATCCCAGGAGAATGGATAAGAAAAGATTGTGGGGTAGTTATAGTCCCTGAAGGGTGATTTCTCACCTTTCCCTTCTGTGAGTCTCTCTGGTGAGTGCATGCGCCCTATAGCAAAATTTAAAAACAACAACAACAACAAAGTAAAAAGGCATGCCACAGTACCTGAGCGAATTAAATACAGGTTCTGGGGAGATCTAGATGTAGACGAGGAAATTGGAATCCATGGACCCTAGAAGTTGCAGCAACCCACGTACATGATATTTCTGCTCAAAGAGTTTTCTCAATAGCCTAAGGATTCCAGGACCCCTCGGAGGACAACAGACAATGTGGGCTTGAACTTCCACAGTCTAGAACCGAATGTCAGGTGTCCTCTGAGTGTCTGTCCTAACCACGTGCATCGAAAACATCACTTTGAAGCAGCAGAAGCAGAGTCTGAAGGTTCAGACTCACTGTGTCCGTAAATAATATAAAACCTCATGGAAAGAATGTGGCATGGCAATGAGGCTGCTACATGCCCATTGGCAAATCTTCAAATCCTGATTTGACCCAGTTTGCCACTGATACACAACGATGCCTCTAATATTAAAAATCAGACACCAATGGATGTTTTTCATAGCGTTCATTGCATTTTATTTATTAGTACAGTTTAATGTGTTATAGGGCACATGCACTTACCCGAGTGAGAGAGAAAGAGGGGGAAAGTGAGAATGCAAGTCTCCAGGTCCGGGACTCAAACCGCCGTCGGACACGTGAGAGTCCACATGCCTCTTGCTGGACCTCACCAATTTATTTTTTTTAATTCATTTTTAATTTGCCAGAGGGCATGTGTGCTTCCCAGAGAGAGACAGAGAGACATAGAGGGAGAGGAGAATGTGCCCGCAGTGAGGTGCAATCGTACTGCAATCCCTTCTCTTCTCCATCCTGTTGGGATCTTGGGTGAGTCCAGGCATGAAGTATGTCTTCCAAGTCACTGGGATTGGGATTGGAACCGCTTAGTTGGCCATGTTGGATCCAGCCACAGCGACAACCATGCCATAGGGCTGGCCTGAGTTCTCTGTTTTGATGAGAATTCATTAGGGCTCTCGTTTGAGTGCCAGAAATGCTACATGCCCGCTTCTGCATCAGTGACTATGCTCCAGGTCCAGGGTGTGCATGCAAAACCTGGAAGGCAAGCTGAGGGAATAGTGTTTTCCTTCTGGGCTTGTCCCATCTACAACTCTTGAGATTTCTCTCCCTTTCCCAAGGCTCTCTGCACCTGATCCAGGTTGACCTAACATGGAGTATCAGGCAATCTCCTTCCTTCCCCCCAAGCCTCCTGCCCGTAGAGAAAACACCATTCTTGCTTGGGTTTCTAAGTATTCCCACTGAGGACAACTTGACAGAGAGGTAGCACGATGGTGAGCGTCTTCCCATATATCCCCGTCTTTACATACAGTCATGAGAATCTGCAGGGGAAGGAGCACATTCATTTTCTCAGCTCAGCCTAGATGTTGTGTGTGTCTTTGTTCTTCAACTTGGTAACTCACGCGATGGGGGTGGATGGGTCCGTCTCAAGGGAGTTCTGAGAAGGAAAACACAGCCCTCGTAACTCAGAGGTGGCACTAGCCTCGTCACTGCCGGCTAAGTCACGGTGCAGCTGGCTGCCTGGTAGAATAATTCAAAGTCTGGGGACCAATGGGTGGTGTGCTGACCATGCTGACCCACATGGTTGACCATGGTTCGAGTCCCGGACCTGGTGGCTGGCTCTTTCACTCTCCCTCTCTCTCTTTCTGTCTCTTTGTCTCTCTCTGGTGAATGCATGGGCTCTACAGCAAATGAAAAAGAAATGATCATGACAATATATAAAAATTCAAAAATACATCATTATTAAAAAAGAAAGAAGAAGAATCCGAAGATTAACAGCATTGATGAAGGCAGTATGAAACCATCATGAACAAGACAAACAGAAGACTCTGTAACCAGCCGAAATGGCCCCCAGCCCCTTCTCCTGGACTGCTTTCTTCCTGAAGGCAACCATAACCATGCAGATGCCCCAGTTATGCAGAGGACCACCTGTCCGGGAGCAAACCGCCGTTCCCCCTGGCGCTCCTCAAACCACCCAGGGTAAGTCCCCAATCTTGAGCAGCCTGTGTGAACTCGTGGGAGGGCTGAGCAATGCCTTTGCTGTAGCAAGTTCAAAACTCATGCTTGACCACAGATGCCATTACAGTCTTGCCCTTTCTGGGATCTGAACCGTGTAACAGTTTGACGCGTGGATGGCTCTCACTGTATATTGTATTCCTGTCTGCACCATTCTAGAAAGGATGACAGCACAACCCTCTTTTCCTAGCCATGGGGGACACATGCCAACACTCCCCGTGAGCATCTGAGAGTGTAGCTAGTAAGGTTGCTCTTTTTTTTCCTATACTTACACATCAAGGATAAAGCTTAATTTGTCAACTGGGCATATTAGGAGGTTAGCAACATTGACTAGTAAAAATAGGATTAGGGGTCTGCAGGCAGCATAGTGGTTAAGATGTTGGACTCCCACGTGGCCAATTGCAGTTTGAGTCCCAGACCCAGCAGCTTGAAACTCACACTGGGTGCATGTGCATGTGGGCCCAAAATCCCAAGAGGAGACTGGAGGAGACGGGATTGCAGCGTGGCCATCGTCCCTGGAGGTCACTTCTTGCTTTTTCTCTCTCTATCTCTGTGGCGAGCATACACACTCTATAGCAAAAATCTCTCTTTAGAAAAAAGGGAAGGATTATAACAATGCACTGTATAAAAAGTGATATGAGGATGGTTTGTCCCTCTCTCTGTGTGTCTCAGATTATCTTATGGCACTACACTCACCTGTTTGCAGATCGAGGGTGACTTTTGGAAACTGAAACATCTTCATGGAAGACCACAGACCACAGACTACACCACAGACCACAGACCACAGCCGGGTGTTAGGGCGAGCTGTGTTGCTGTGGCTGGGAAGGAATTTACTGTATCCAAGAGTAAGTGAGACTAAGCAGACAAAAAGGGTTTATTCTTGGGGCCAGCAGGTGGCGTGGTGGTTAAGGGCTTTGGACTCCCACATGGCCGACTGTGGTTTGAATCCCTGACCCGGTGGCTTACTTTCTTGCTCCCCACTCTTCGTTTTGTCTCTCTCTGGTAAAAATTACAATAAGTAAATAAATAAAGTTAAATAAAGCAATTTCTTTAAGAGAAAAAAGGGTTTATTCTCTTCCCAAGGGATTAAAGGGGCCACATTAGGAGACTTACATCAGCTTTTAAGGGTGGGGACTCGGGACTGTTTTTTTTTTTTTTTAAGAGATTTTTGCTATAGGGCACCTGCACTCACTGGAGAGATAGAGAGACAGAGAGAAAGAGAGTGAGAAATCACCCCCCAGTGGGGGATGGCCACACCTCAATCCCTTCTCCTCCATTCTCCTCTCGGAATTTTAGGCACACATGCCTGAGTGAGTTTTGAGTCGCTGGGTCCGGGACTCGAGCCATGGAAAGGCCTTTAGGGTGGGGAGATTGAGGTGGTCCTGACCCAGCAACCAGGGGTCCTCTACATCTGGATTGTTCGGTATCTCTGGGGGAATCAGCCATCTGCAGTAAGAGTGAGCAGCTTCCTGTGTCCCCTCGGTTCAGGTGGAAACCTTCCTCCTCCCGTCCCAAAGAATGCCCCACTGGGGCGTGTCCCCTCCAGACTGGGTTTGAGCTTTCGAACCTTTCTCCCCTCTCTGCCGGGGCACTCAGAGTTGCCCGAGTCCTTCCGTTTCCTCCAGCAGAGCCCAAGGGGAGAGACAAACACCCACAGGCCCATCTCTGAAAAGGAAAACACCCGGGGCAGCGGACGGACCCTTGAAGATGCTCCTCCCACAGAAATGTCCAAGACTCCTGGGAGGTCCTGATGCCACCCTTGCAGAGGGGCGACTGTAAGGGACCCCTCTCCCACTGGGCTGTCCCCAAAATGCTTCCTGCTTCTCCCTACGCATGCCAAGCCACCCCGGGAGACTTGGGGACATTTCTCTGAGCTTGCAGCCCGCCTGCCTGGGGCGGGTTGACAGCCACCAACACCCGCATCACCTTGAGAGGTCATCACTGACGCAGAGACGTGCGGTCCAGGCCACCAAGGTGGAGTCAGGTCCGCACTTGAACCCGAATTGCACGGCCATGCACAGCCATGCATGCCCGATGGCGTGGCTGACTGTCCACGTGGGCGCACATCTCATTCGTGCAACCACACAGCGTCTAACCACTGACTTCCAGGATCAAGTCCAAACGCCCCATCTCTTCCAATCCCCTCGTCGTTTTTCCAGACCACATCTTGTGGACGTTCCCAACCACTAGGGCTCGGATTCCAAGTAGACAACGGGGTGGCCTTGCAGAGTCTGGTCCCCTGAATGGCTGTCCTCAGCTGTGTCCCCTCATAGGTACGCCTCTGACTCACGGCGCTGGCCCTGCGACGTCCTGGCTTCAGTCTGGGTTTTAAACACTCACGGTCATGTTTTGAATCCAACTTCCCTGCCTTACATAGTCACACTTCCTAGTCTCCACGTCTCCCTTTTATTTTAAAAAAAAGTTTTACAGAATGACTTTATTTAACTCTATTTATTTGTTTTAATTTGACCAGAGAGAGACAGAGAAAGTGAGAAAGCAAGCTGCCACGTCTGAGACTTGAACTGTAGGAGTCCAGCACCCTTAACCACCATGCCACCTGTCAGCCCCATCCCTTTAAAAAAAAAAAAAAAAAAGAGATTTTTTTGCCATAGGGCCTGTGTGCTCGGTGGAGAGACAGAGAGAGAAAGAGAGACAGAAAGTGCGAAATCACCCCCCAGAGAGGATGGCCACACCACAATCCCTTCTGCTCCATTCTCCTCTTGCGATTTTGGGCACGGACGCACACACGCCCGGTGTGAATTTCAAGGCTCCATATCTGGGACTCAAACCATGGTTGGCCATGTGGGAGTCCAGCAACATCACCATTATTGCATCTCCTGGCTTCATATGTCTCCCTTTTAAAAAAAATAATTATTTATTTAATTTTATGTATTATCATTGTTATTTTTTTAGTTTGCTATAAGGCACATGCAGTCACCAGAGACACAGAGACAGAGAGAGAGAGAGAGAGGAGGTTTATTTGCTATAGGGTTCATGTGGTCACCAGAGAGAGTGAAGGTGAGAAATCACCCCCTAGGGGGATGGCCACACCACAATCCCTTTTCCTCCAGTGTCCTCTCGGGATTCTGGGCATGCATGCACATGGACCCCACATGAGTTTAAGTTGCCAGGTCTGGGACTCGAACCACAGCCGACTATGTTGTGGGAGTCCAACAACATAACCACGATGCCATCTACTGGTCCCATGACATCTTCTTTTCCAGGGGCTGGCTCTCCTGCTGTGGGCCACCAGGGCGTCCTTAATGACTGTGCACGCATTGGCCTGGTGTTGCAGGCCAAACTTTAACACTCCCACGCACTGTGGGGACCAGCAGATGGTGCCAAGATGAAGGGGTTGACCAGTCTTGGCCAACGGAACCATTTGCGCCCCAGATCCGGTGGCTTGAAAACCACGACAGGCGCCCACGCACGTGTCTAGAATCCCCAGTGGAGAATGGAAGAGAAGGGACTGCGGCATGGCCAATCCCTCTGCGGCCTTGAGGTCTCACTGTGGCCCTCTCTCTGTGTCTCTCTCCAGGCAGAGCATCTGACCAGCGGCAAAACAAAAATGGATTCTCAACTGAGTTTATCCAAGTGGACTGGATATGGTTCAGCAGTCCCCAACGTCCCAGGGATCAGAGAGAGCAGCCTTGTGGAAGACAATCCCTCTACAGACTGAAGACCTAGGTGGACGGGTTGGACTTGGGTGACCCAAGGACACCCAAGGACTCTCCATCCACCACACACCCCACTTACACAACGCAGGCTACAGTTAAATCATCACACAGTAGGGTCCAATGCAGCCTCTGATCCGACAGGAGGTAGACCCCAGGAGGCCGTGTGTGCGCTGGGGAAGGGCTCGCTCACTGCCCAGCCCCTGGCACATGGCGGCGGGGAGAGACCCAGTGAGCCATAGACCGCCATCAGTCAGGGGCCCGGGGGCTCTCCCACCTCCTCGGTGCAGCTCTCACGGAGCGAAAGAAGAGCAAAACCACACCGTGAACGAAACCGGCCACGTCCCAAGAAAGAACAGACGCAGAATTCTTTGCACAAAGCATTAGAAAATACTGTGATATTTTATTATTAAAAATGCTGCTGAAAAGTTTATACATATGTGTCCAGCCATATATATCGTGTATCATTTACTTAAGGCAAAATCAAAAACAAAATTGCAAAATCATAACCCAAGGAACCATGAAACCCTGCGTGCCTCTGAAGATTGACAATAAAAGCCTAGGAAAGATTTTTTTTTTCTTAGTTTTTTTTTTTCTTTTTTCTCTTTTTTATAGATAGCAAGTATATTTTTTTTCTCATAGAACTCTATGAAGATTCTATCACTTCTCCCCATGTAGAAATAAGATACCGTGTAAGATGTATTAAATTGCTTTTGATCATAATCCTCTGTAAAAGCTAAAGTTATTCACGTAACAGGAACTCTTTTTTTTTTTTTCCTTATCCCAATGTCACAAACCTGACGCGTTAACTGTACATATTGCTAGCAGAAGACAATTGAAAATACTCAACAGGGACGACGAGTCACATCACGGACAGACGCATCCCAACCACGGCGCGGGCCGGCCCTTCCTCTTCGGCTCTGCGGAGACCCCGGCTGCTGTGGTCCAACCGGGGCAGTGCGACACTCGGACAGAGGGGCTGCTAACACACTTCAGGACAGGGAGGAGTACAGGGGCCGGATCTTACCCGCGACGCCTCGCGACAGCTAAGAAGACGTACGCCGTGTGCAGTGAATCCAGACCACCCCGATTCACGCGTGCCTAGACGGAAAATCCCCGGCAGCCTCAGCCCGGACAAGCGTACGGTGTAGCATGTGAGTTGGGCCCTGCAGACCGCTACGGTTTTCGGGTAGGGACTGGGTCCTCGGAGGTGGTGACCGGACAGTGCAAGGCAGCTGGGCTGCCGAGGAAGCATGGCCGGCCTCAGGCAAGACGCTGAACGCCAGGTTTCTAAAATAACCCCGTGGCGCCCAGAGACGGGAGCGCCACATCCCTTCGGCTGCTGTTTCTTGGCGATGCAGTCATGTCACAAAGACAGACACGCGGTCCCCGTCACGCTCAGGGTCACGTCCGCCTTGGGACACTCCCACGGTTCCGTCGGGAACGCGGGAAGAGAGAAGAAGAAGAGGACAAGCCACGGGAGAGCAAGCCCTCTTAGCCACGGGTCGGGGGTGTACAGCAGGGGCACAGATAAATAAAACGGGGGAGACTACCCTCACGTCTCAGAAAACCCTCGACAAGCACCTTTCATGTTCTGCCCCCCCCCTTGTTTTCTTTCCTTCTGTCACATGCACTGGTGACTCACGTACAGATCCAGAAAGAAAGGAAATTATCTCAGACAAGCAGCTGTTTTATCTCAAAAATGATATAAAGGACTTAAAAAAAAAAAGAAGGTTGCTTACTGATAAAAACAATAAAAGGGACTTACAAAAACGACACCCAGGCCTGCCAATAGGACCAGCCAAGCTGAGCGGGCCCTGCCCCGGCCAAAGCCCCTCGCAGCTGCCGGGGAACAGAGTGTCATTGACGCGGTGGGGGACAGCCCCGCCAAAGACGACCGTTCTTCCCCTTCTCTGCCAGAGCCTCGGGCAGGGGGAGGGCAGCCACTCTTGCAGCACGACACGACGACACCTGTCGGGGCTTCTGGTCTGTAGGCCCTCCAGCCCGACCCGATGCCGGTTGGTGAGCACACGCCGTCTCTCCCGGGACCACCTTTAAAGACCTTCCGCTCTGGGGACCCTCTGTGTGGCAACTCCGTGAAGGCGGACGCACACAAATCAAAGTGTCCTGACAGAACAGTCCCCCGACAATGCCGTGGCACGCACGCGGGCGACGCAAACCGGGAACCGGGCCACGCGGACGGTCCGGGCCTTCTGGACGACGCGCCGTCCTCCTGCAGATGGAAAGGCGTTAGAAAAAACCCCACGTCCTCGTGGGCCGCGAAGAGTGGAGAAGGAAAGCCTCTGTCGTTGGGAAGGACACACAGGTGACATGGATGAGTATATATAGAGATAGATATTTATATACAGACGGAGCACGATGGGGAGCACACGGTGGCGCAAAGCTCTTTCCAACGGAAAACACCCAGAAAAGCTTTTGTCTTTGTTTTTGTGTTTTTTTTTCCCCCTGTGTGTTTTTGTTTCAACTCACAGCTATATACATTTTTTTTTCTCCCTTTCTTTTAATTTGTACAAAGTTTCTTAAATAGAGTTCAGGCTGGCAAAACGTCGCTTTGCGCAGAACGGTACGGATTTCACTGCATAGTCAAGTGTTGGATTCGAACCATCAAATGCTACTTTTCTTTCTCTCTGGGTGATAGCTCTCCACGCCGCACAAAAGCCCCACAGGCTCTTTCTTGGCGAATGTAGAGCCATCCGTGGCATGGCACGTAAAGAACTATTTTTGTTTTTTTTTAATCCCCCTCCCCCAGTTGTAATTTAAAAAAAAAAAACAAAAAAAAAACCCGAAAACCGAAAAACAAACACAAGGATGTCTCTGGCCGAGTTCCAGAGCCGTCAGCAGCTGTGACGCCGCCGTGTGACACGTCCGGGGCCTGGGCACCGCGACCTCCCGGTCACGCCGCGTGTGGGTTGCAGGGGCGGAGATCGGCAAGCAGTATTGTCACAGAAATGGAGACGCTTTCACATTTCGTAGGGCCGGGCGTGGATCTCGTCACACCGGGAGGCACAGGAGGGACGTGTCTGCAGGGCCGCGGCCGCCCTGTTCCGTGTGCGCCCCAGGGCGGCGAGGTGGGCGGCATTCCCGCTCTGGTGGCCTCGCCTTGTCGGTGGTCTTCCGTGTGGCTGCAGGGCAGGGCGCGGGGAGGGGCGGGGGCCTGAAAGCTATACTCGGGTGGTGGAATGTCCGTGGGGTAAATTCGTACTGTTCTGTCCTCCGCTGAAGGTGTTGAACGTGTGCAAGGGCTGCATCCCCGTCAGTGTGTTGGGAATCATGGTGATTGTGTTTGGTGTCATGAGGGGGATGTCGTCCGGGGACCTCCGCAGCGTGAGGGTGTAGTCCGGGGGGCAGGTGAGCCTCAGCGTGTCGTGGGCCTGCAGGGACGCGCACTCGTGGTCTTGCTCCAGCTGCTTCATCTGCAGGGACATGATCTCCTCGTTCTGGATGTGGGCGATGTCGTTGGTGGTGTTCCTCTGGGGGCTGGGACGCCGGTGTGTCTCGTGTCGCCGCTTGTCCTTCTTGTAGTACAGGGCGGCGAAGGCCAGGATGTTGAGGAAGAGCAGGGACGCCCCCACGGCGATGGTGACGCTCAGCTCGGTGGAGTAATCCCGTTTGGTCTCGATGAGGACCGTGGTGTCCTCGGGCCCCGTCTTGTGAGGGTCCTTGGAGTGCTTGGGGTTGTTGGCGGGCGTGATGGCCGGGCGTTTGGTGGTGGGCCAGATCTTGCCAGGCGAGCGGCGGGTGCCGTAGGGGAAGGAGGTCATGTCCGGGGGCGGGACCTTGGTGGTGGTGGAGACGTACTGGAAGATCTCGTTGAGGTTGTGCAGGTGGGGCACCAGCTCCAGCCAGAAGGCCACCTTGGTGGCCCGGTAATGATCCCGCACTCTGGGCTTCAGGCCAATGTGCAGGTACAGCTGGTCCTTGGGGTTGTATTTGGACCACGCCACCTCCTCGAAGCGGTTGGGTTTGGTGTGAATGAACTTGGTGTCCTGAGGGACGGGCTGGTTAGGATCCCTGGGGATGAAACAAAGAACAGAGGTCACGTGGGTCTGTCATTGACAAGAAGTCCTCTCCTTCGGGGAGGGCGGGAAACCAAAGTCACCTCATCGCCCGTATGTGCCAAGGACGGTATTCCGCCATCTTGTCTGCTCTTTGAAAATCTCTCTTGTCTTTATATTACGGCTGAATCGGAGCCAGCCAGTGGCATAGGGCTCCAGGTGGCTGGGTACCACACGGTGGGCTGGCTGGTTCAAGTCCCAGACCCGGGGGCTTGAAAATCATGCCAAGCGTCAGTGCACGTGTGCCCAAAACTCCCAAGAGGAGAACGGAGGAGAAAGGAGTGCACTGTGGCCATCCCCCTCGAGTGGAGATTTCTACTTTCCTCTCCTCTCCTCTCCTCTCCTCTTCTCTCTCTCTCTCTCTCTGGGAAGTGTACATGCTCTTTGATAAAAACCTAAAGAAAACCAACCAATCAATCAGTCAATCAGACACCAGGTCCAGGTGTGTGTGTGTCCAAAATCCCAAGAAGGGAAATGGGGAAGAGGTTGAGGCATGGCCATTGTCCAAGCAGGGAGCTTCCTCACTGTACCCCTCCTCTCCTTGTCCATCCTCAGAAAGGACATGCACCCTCTAGCAAAATAAAAAAAATAATAATAATTGAAAGAAGTTTTTGGCCTTAGGATGTGTGTACTTGCTGGAGAGAGAGAGAGACAAAGAGAGGGAGAGGGAAAGTGAGAAATCTCCCCCCCCAGGGAGGATGGCCACACCGCAATCCCTTCTCCTTCATTCTCCTCCCAGATCTTGGGCATGCACGCACACGTGCCCGGTATGAGTTTCAAGCCACTGGACCCAGGACTTGAACTGTGGTCAGCTCTGTGGGAGTCCAGCAATGTAACTGCTACACCAACCGCTGGCCCTGCAAAAACTTTTGTAAAGAAGAATAAACCCTGGGTCTAGGTTGATGACACAGCACGAATAGCAATGCACGGAACAGGAGAAGCCGGAGCCGCGGGGTGACTGTGGTTCTAACGTCCAGCCTGGCCAGCCGCTCTCTCACATGCATGCTCACCTACTCTACCATGAATACATAAAAAGACATTTAATAAAGGATTAACCCACAGGGCCAGCAGGTGGCGTGGGGTTAAGGCGCTGCATTTCCACATGGCCGACCGTAGTTAAACTCCTGCACCTCACAGCTTGCTGGTGAGCACACCTGTCCCACAGCACATTAGGAAAATAATACAAAAATAAAGTTAGATAAATAGTTCTTAACAAAAGACGGTACATCTACATGAGAGTAGGGTGAAATTTCTGGAACATTGTTACTGTCTTTTAAATGTATCAAGTGATCTTTAACAAGGAAAAGGAAACTCAAAGTCTCTAGGGATATTTTCAGTGTTTCAAGTTGAACTCCTTGAAGCTCAATCAGAGATGATCTGCCCTGGAGGGACACTTTGGCAATGCCTGGACACTTTCTAGGTTGTCATAAATCAAGGGTGATACTATGAGGGGACGCTTTGATATCGGGAGTGCTGCTAAACACCCTCCAGGGAACAGGAGCAATCCCCTCACTGCAAAAAAGCATACAGCCCCTAACAGGTGGTGTGGAGGTTAAGGCAGCTGGATATCATATACTCGACTCCGTGGTTCGAGTCCAAACCCAGCAACTTGAGGATCACTCTGGGCGCATGTGCATGCGTGCCCAAAATCCTGAGAAGAGAATGGAAGAGAAGGGATTGTGGTGTGGCCATCCCCCCCGGGGGAGTGATTTCTCACTTCCCCTCTCTCTGTCTTTCTCTGTCTGCTTCTGGTGAGCATGTACACCTTCCATAGAAAAAACTTCAAAAATTAAATCACCTGGCCTCCAGTGTTGATAATATTGAGGTTGATAAATTCCAAAGTTCAAAAAGTGAGCATTCCCGTTCCTGCTCAAGAATCGTTTTGGAAGGGCTGGCTCTGTAGCCTAGTGCCACATGTAGTTCAAATCTCAGGCCCAACAGCTTAAAAAATATGCCCGCTGCATGTCTCCAAAATCCTGACCGGATGGAGAAACGGAGAAGGGATTGTGATATAACCACACCCCATCTCTCTCTCTCTGTCTCTCCGTGCAGAGCACACAGGTCCTCTGGCTATAAAATTTTTTTAAAAAAATTCTACTAAGATGTGGTGACAGCTGATGGGTGCTGAAGTCCCACATGGTTTGAGTCCGAGGCCTGGCAGTGTGAAAATCACGCCAGGTGTGTGGACGTTCATGCCCAAAACCCCAAGTCAATAAGAAAATGGAGAAGGGATAGCGGTGTGGCCATCCCCCTGTGGGTGCGTTCTCATTTTCATTCTCTCTCTCTCTCTCCAGAGAGTACACACACCCTATGCCAAAATTGTTAAAAAAAAAAAAAATGAGGGGGACCAGCAGTTAGCACAATGGCTATGTCGCTGGACTCCCATGTAGTCGACCGTGGTTCGTGTCCCGGACCCGGTGGCTTAAAACTCACGCCGGGTGCGTGTGTGTGCGTGCCCAAGATCCCGAGAGGAGAATGGAGGAGAAGGGATTGCGGCATGACCACCCCCCCTGGGGAGTGATGTCTCGCTTTCTGTCTCTCTGTCTCTCTCTGTCTGGCTGGCGAGCGCACACGCCCTATAGCAAAAACCTCTCCAAAAAAAAAAAAAAAAAAAAAAGAGAGAGAGAGAGAGGTGGAAATGGTCTGGCCAAAGGAAAAGAGAAGACCAGCCAATAGCAAAGACCGCATTAAAAAATGTAGCAAATTCTTGGGGCCAGCAGGTGGCATGGCAGTTCAGGGCTCTGGACTCCCACCACGGCCAACTGTGGTTCGAGTCCTGGACCTGGCGGCTTGCTTTCTCACTTCCCTTTGCTCTCTCACTCTGTCCCTCTCTGGCCAACTTAAAATACATACATAGATAAAGTTAAATAAAATAATTCTTTATAAAAAAAAAGGGTAGCCAATTCCTCTTTCTTGTATTTTTTTAATTTCAGGATGACTAAAGTGAGTTGTGGAAGGCATTTCATTTCAATGTTTGTTCCTTAAAAGCCCGAGCTCATGCACCGTGAGATGTCACGGAGGGGACAGCCCGGCAGCCAGACCTGGGACATGATGTCCGTCAGCTGGGAGGGGAACGCAGTCTTGGGGTGCCAACTCCTTCACCCGAGTCGCTGTTTTTTGGCAGGACTTTGGTGAAGCTGCTTCCGGCCACCCAAGATTTGCTCTCATGGCAGAAGCCTGGGGGACCAGAAAGCCCTCCTCAGACATGGCAGCTCAGTGGCTCGGCTAAGGACCGTACTTAACCGAGAGCGACCTGGCTGGGCTCCCGAGAGGGCGCTCCCCTCGACCAGAGGCTGGGGCGGGGTCACGGCCCTGGCTCTCATGGGCTTGGTTCTCACAGCTCTGCCTCTGCAGCTGGGAAATCTTAACACGTTTCCCTGCTCCTCGGCCTTTCTTCATCTAGAACAGAGGCCATCAAGGAGGGCCAGCAGGTAGCCTGGTGGTAGGGGTGTAGGACACCCACCTGGCTGATGGTGGTTCAAGTCCTGGACCTGGCAACCTGCTTTCTCACGTTCCCTTTCTCTCTCTCTGGTGAGCTCATGTGCCTTATAGCAAATGGACAAATAATAATAATAAATAACATTAAGTAATTCGTTAAAAAAAAAAAAGAGGCCCTCAAAAAGTACAGGGAAAATAACTAAAAACAAAGAAAAAGATCAGGGGCCAGCAGATGGCATAATGGCTATGTCACTGGACTCCCATGTAGTTGGCCACAGTTCGAGTCCTGGACCCGGTGGCTTAAACTCATGCCAGGCGCGTGTGCGTGCGTGCCCAAGATCATGAGAGGAGAATGGAGGAGAAGGGATTGCGGCGTGGCCATCCACCCTGGGGGGTGATTTCTCGCTTTCTGTCTCTCTGTCTCTCTCTGCATCTCCAGCGAGCGCATGCACTCTGTAGCAAACATCTCTGTTTAAAAAAAAAAAAAAAGGAAAAAGAAAAGAAAGAAAATGATGCATGGATTTAAATTTCTGTGCTGCACCAAAATAAACTCATACTTTCATTCTGTTTTTCCATAAACTCTTTCCTTTCAAACCTTCTTGATTTTGGCCATGTGTGAAAGACATACAGACAGAAACTGAGAGAGAAAGAGAGAGAGAGAGAGAGAGAGAGAGAGAGAGAATACCCTAAAACCCTTCTCACATTGGAGAGTCTCCCCCCATCGTCAGATCAGATCAGGGCCACACCTGTGTTCTGCATTCTCAGGGAGGCCTCGGAATTCAAACCAGGGACCTTTCCATGTCAGACCACCTCAGAGTATCAGGCTTCGATGTAAATGAGGATGGGTCAAAAAGCAACTGCAGGGGCCTGGCATATAGGCAGAAATTCAAGAACTATTACCCGTCTTTTTCCAATATAAAAATGAAAACATCTAAAATATCGCCAGGGGGAGAGGACGGCAAAATCTTAGAGCAGGGCAGGTACCGAATACCGCACAGACCCGTATGCGACATATGACATACTGTGACACACGTGCTAGAAACCACGGTAGACGCTACATACTGAGTGTATGCTATTGATGTATACCCTGTGTGTGTCTGTCACTCATAGAATAAACGTGTGTGTGTGTGTGTGTGTGTGACGTACAATGTGTTAGGGAGGAAAAAGAACGTTTACCCGGGACTTTTAACTGAATACACATTAAATAGTGTGCTTTTACTTTATAAATAATAATAAAAGAACAAATAATAGTATGGGTCCTACTACTGGCAGCATTTTCATTGACTTATAGTATAAATGAAATTTATTTATAAACCAATACGCAGGTATTCCCCAAAGTTCACAGATAAGAGAAATTAAATTAGGAGCGAGTTTGCTGCAGACACATCTGAAATCCATGCATAGAGCTTTTCCATAATGAACATTTTCCAGGAACTTTCTGGAGATCCCGCCTTCATCTGTTTCAAACATAACCTGCTTTTTATTTCTGACTTTTGTATTACAGGTGTCTGGAACAATGTTGGATTCAATAGAACGCCTCATGCTTCTTTAAGTCTTCTGAGACAGATGGTTAAATTTTTCTATGTAATTGGAATCTGCCATGGAGACATTTGTCAATATATGTAGTTATTTATTTGCAATTTTTTGCCTCAGGGCATATGCACTTGCCAGACAGAGAGAGAAAGAGAGAGAGAGAGAGACAGAGATAGTGAGAGGGAATGTGAGAAATCACCCCCAAGGTGGGATGGCCATGCTGCAATCCCTTCTCCTCCATTCTCTTCCTGTGATCTTGAGCATGGACACCCGGTGATTCTCAAGCCACTGGTTCTGGTTCTGGTTGGCCCCACGGGAGTCCAGTGACATAACTGCTACGCCATCTGCTGGTCCCCGATTTTATTTTTTTATTGCCAGATGACACGTGTGCTCAGGGGAGACAGAGAGAGCAAGTGAGATCCCCCCAATGGGGCATGGCCATGCCACAATTCCTTCTTCATTTCTCCATCCTGTCAAGATTCAAACTGGGGAACCAGCAGTTAGCGTAATGGCTATGTTGCTGGACTCCCACGTAGTCGACTGCGGTTCGTGTCTCGGACCCGGTGGCTTACAACTCACACTGGGCGCGTGTGCGTGCGTGCCCAAGATCCCGAGAGGAGAATGGAGGAGAAGGGATTGCGGCGTGACCATCCCCCCTGGGGGGTGATTTCTCGCTTTCTGTCTCTATGTCTCTCTCTGTCTGTCTGGCGAGCGCACGCGCCCTATAGTGAAAAACCTCTCCAAAAAAAAAAAAAAAAAAAAAAAAAAAGATTCAAACTGCATGGCCCAGGATTCAAACCGGGGTTGGCCGTATGGGAGCTGGGTCCCTTCATCACTAGGCTACAGGACCAACCTTTGTCATTGATTTTTATTCTTCTAAAATAAATGGAAAAAAAAAAAAGGTATGTTCATGTTGACTATTAGGGTATTTTCAAAGGAATTCAGTGTATATTTGAAAGGGAAAGAAAACACATTTATTTTGTTCTTAAAGCATAAAGGGCAGGATTTGGAAGATCCAGATAAGCAAGCTTGTGCCTGATAAGATCTGTCTATGAAGGCCCTTGTAGACGCACCGTCCAAATCCTTCAACCAAGATAAACTTCCGCAGATTCTGAAAGCCCAAGTCATTTTCTCTTTTCACACATTCCTTAGAGAGCCGAGTCCACAAGCAGGCTACCGGCGTTTTATTTTTTTCAGGCTTTATTTTGGTCTAAGCATCTTCTTGACTCCCGTTAGTAAGTGAGAAATCACCCCCCTGAGGGGATGGCCGTGCCACAGTCCCTACTCCTCTGTTATCCTCTTGGGATTTGAGGCAAGCATGCACATGTGCCCGGCATGATTTTCAAGCTGTGAGGTCCAAGACTTAAACCATGCAATCGAACATGTGGGAACCCAGTGCCCTAAACATCACGCCACCTGCCGGCCCACTGAGATACAAACTTGGTGGCAGACACTCGAATGCATTTAAAAAAATTGGGGAGGGAGCGAACCAGAAGATGGCATAGTGGAGACATCACTGGACTCCCATGTAGTCGACTGCAGTTCGAGTCCCCGACCTGGTGGTTTAAGCTCACACCAGAGGCGTGTGTGTGTGTACCCCAAAACCCAAGAGGAGAATGGAGGAGAAGGGATTGTGGCATGGCCATTCCCCCTGGGGGGTGATTTCTTGCTTTCTGTCTCTCTGTCTCTCTAGTGAGCACATGCGCCCTAGAATAAAATCTCTCTGGAACAAAATTTTTTAAATAATTATTTAATTTTATTTATTAGAATGATGATTTCTCAACCTGCTACAGGGCACATGTGCTCTCCATAGCGGGGAAAAACAAAACAGAGAGATAGAGAGAGGGAACGTGAGAAAACAAGCTGCCAGGTCTGGGAATCAAACTACTGTTGGCCATGTGGGAGTCTAGCACCTTAACCACCATGCCACCTGCTGGCCCCTTGAACGCCTTTCTAAGGTCTTGTGGTTCACTGCATTAGGTAGACGTAGGTACCACAAGTTCTGTAAAAATCCCAGTGAGCCCTCGCATCTGCTCCTTTGGGTGGTACTAGCTTTCCTTACATTTAAAGCAAGGTAGAATGAATTGTATTTTTTTCCTCTTTTTTTTTTTGGAGAGGTTTTTCGCTATAGGGCACGTGTGCTCGCCAGACAGACAGAGAGAGACATAGAGACAGAAAGCGAGAAATCACCCCCCAGGGGGGATGGTCACGCCGCAATCCCTTCTCCTGCATTCTCCTCTCGGGATCTTGGGCACGCACGCACACGCGCCCGGCGTGAGTTTTAAGCCACCGGGTCTGGGACGCGAACTGCGGTCGACTACGTGGGAGTCCAGTGACATAGCCATTACGCTAACTGCTAGTTCCCAAGGTAGAATGAATTGTTAATCAGACTTCAGAGTTATTAAAGGTTCAGTGGCTCCTCCCGGGCACTCAGGGGTGAAATCCCACCACCTGGCTTAAATGCTCTTTTGGCAATAAAGGCTATTTCTTTTCTTTTTTTTTGGTCAGAGGGCACCTGTGGTCCTAGAGAGATTCAGAGAGGCGGAGAGACAGAGAGATGGAGAAAGCATTCCCCTCAGTGGTGTGTGGTCACACCACAACCCCTTCTCCATTTCTCCATCCCGTCAGGATCTGGGGACATGCGATTGGTCTGGATCAAGCTGTCGGGGTCAAGGTTTGAACTGTAGCTAGCCATGTGGGAGCTGGTCCCCTTCACCACTGCCCAGGCTACCGGGCAGGCCTGATTTTGTTCTATTTTTATTTTTATTTGTCATAGGACATATGCACCTGCTAGAGAGAGAGAGAGAAGGCAAGAAAACACTCCTCCATGGAGCCTGGTTAGGCGCCATCGCTTGTCCATCACCACCCCCTCCTGTCGGGATCTGGGCGAGAACACAAAGTGCCTGGCCTCTTTTTCAAGCTGCCGGGTCCAGGACCCCAATCATAGAGTCAGCCGTGTGGCATGCAGCTGCCTCAGCCGCCAGGTCATGTGTTGGCCCTGTTTGGAAAGAAATGAGAGAGTGGCTCTCCCTGAGTGTAATTTAAAAACTGTTTCAAAATGTATGTATTTGCAGGACCAGCAGATGGCATAATGGTTACGTCACTGGACTCCCATGTAGTCGACTGTGGTTCAAGTCCCGGATGTGGTGACTTAAAGTCACGCCGGGCGCATGTGCGTGCGTGCCCAAGATCCTGAGAGGAGAATGGAGGAGAAGGGATTGCGGCATGGCCTTCCCCCTGGGGGGTGATTTCTCGCTTTCTGTCTCTCTGTTTCTCTCTGGCAAATGCACACACCCTATAGAAAATCCTCTCTCTGAAAAACAAAACCAACTATATTTGTTTGTGTCTCCCACTGAGAGGGAGACAGAGACAGAAAGCACATCCACAGTGTCTTCACGCTGTGACCCAACTCAGCCCCACCTGGCCAAGACCCTGGGCAGGAAGCGGTGCCTCAGACATGCAGAGAGAGACCCTGGGACCCACACCCTGCACCTTGGCCTGATCGCCCCCGGAGAGTGTCGTGTGAGTGGAGTGCCCTGTGACCAGCAGACGTATGCATCCAGTCCCTGGGAGCCCTCCTGCCTAAGTCCCTCTTCCTGGCTTTTTTACAAAGACCCAGCCATGAATGTGGAGAACACTGATCACAGCCGACCAGCCAATTAATACCTGCAGATGGTGTCTGAAGCAAACGCAAGGTATGGGTCATCCTGCCACGCTGACACCACGTCCTGGGAGCTGAGTCAAGACACCGATAAGACGATGGCCAGTAGGTGGCGTGGTGGCCAAGGCATTGCATTCACACATGCTCAACCACGGTTTGAGTCCCGGGCCTGTACATCACGCCTGGTGCACATAGGCCTGTGTGTAGGATCCCGAGAGGAGAATGGAGGAGAAGGGATTGCAGAGTGGCCATCTCCTCTGGAGAGAGGATTTTGCTATAGGGCGCGTACGCTCACCAGAAAGACAGAGAGAGACAGAGAGACAGAAAGTGAGAAATCACCCCCCAGGGGGAATGACCACGCCACCATCCCTTCTCCTCCGTTCTCCTCTCGGGATCTTGGGCATGCACATACATGCACCCGACATGAGTTTTAAGCCACCGAGTCTGGGACTCGAACCGTGGTTGACTACATGGGAATCCAGCGACATGGCCATTACGCTAAGTGCTGGTTCCCGTTTTGATACCTCGAGGTGAGTTTTCGCTGTTCCTTGACGTCATTCCTCCATGGCGGAAACACGCCACCTCGGACTGATTTGCACACAGCGGGCTCCTGCTTGGGCAGCTGTGGTTCCTCTCCGACATCATTTCCGTCGTCTTACCGCAGGCCAGCAGGGCAGGAGCCATCCTGACGGGAAGACCACCCTCTGCCTGCTGAGGCACGCTGAGGTCTGGGCCAGGAAGGGGCAGCTGAGAAACCAGGGGCGGGCGTTTGCAGGACTCGGGGTCAGCACTCAGGGGAAGGCACTGGGCTCTGCTGGACGGCCCTGAGGAAGGGTTTGCACCTGCTTCGATCTTGTGCCAATAAATACCATGAAGACGTTGGACTTTCTGAGACAGTTTGGTGGTGCTGCTGCCTCTCTGCCGGTAACAGGTTACTCCTGAATAAACTGCCTTCTTCTCCAGCCTCTGCCTCTCCTTCCAGAGACCACGAGAAGCAGCAGCTGGTGGCCAGGTGGCCAGTAACACTCTTTCCTGGACCACTGCTGGAAACACCTCCAGACCACAATGGCCTCTTCCAGCACAAGTCTCCTTGCCCACTTCCCTATTGGAAATGGGAAGGACTGGGGCCAGCAGGTGGCGTAGTGGTTAAGGCACTGGATACTGACGTTACCCACTGCAGTTCCAGTCCCAGGCCTGGAGGCCCGAAACTCACGCCAGGCACAAGTGCGTGCGTGCCCAAAATCTATAGAGAGAATGGAGGAGAAGGGACTGCGGTGTGGCTATGGCCCCTGGGGGTGATTTCTCACTTTCCCCCTCTCTGTCTCTCTCTCTGTGTCTCTGGTGAACGCACATGCCTTATAGGAAACAGCTCTTAAAAAGAAAGAAAAAGGGACCAGCAGTTAGCGTCATGGCTATGTCACTGGACTCCCACGTAGTCAACCGTGGTTCGTGTCCCGGACCCGGTGGCTTAAAACTCACGCCGGGCGCGTGTGTGTGCGTGCTCAAGATCCCGAGAGGAGAATGGAGGAGAAGGGGTTGCGGCACGGCCATCCCCCCTGGGGGGTGATTTCTCGATTTCTGTCTCTCTGTCTGTCTCGCGCACATGCCCTGTAGAGAAAACCTCTCCAAAAAAAAAAAAAAAAAAAAAAAAAAAAAAAAAAAAAAAAAAAAAAAAAAAAAAAGGAGAAAGAAGGGAAGAAAGAAATTGAAAGAACTAAATGAAGAGTTAAGACTGTTAAGACTACTATGGGCTTTGTCACTCGTTGGTTGTCAACATCCTGTCCCGTCCCACATCTGTCCCGTCCCACATTTTCGATCTTTGGAGGCTCACCCAGTCACCGAGGGCACTAGCGTCTACCCAGAATCCAGACAGGAGGGCGAGGCGGAGGAGAAGGGATTGCAGAGTGGCCCTGCCCCCTGGGCTGCTTTCTCTGTCTCAATCTTTCTTTGGCTAATGCACGCAGTCTCCAGAAAATAGGAATGGAGGAGAGGATGAAGGAAGGAGGGAGGGAGGGAGAGACAGAGAGAGAGAGACAGTCAGACAGACATGCACATACGTAGCGTTAGGGGAGGAAAAACGGTTCTTGCCGCTATGCGTGTAAGTGTGTGGGCCTGTGTGTCCACCCTAGAGACTGCACCTTTCTTTCTGTCTCTTTCTCTATTTTTTTCTGGTTTTTTTTTTTTTTTTTTTTTTGAGAGTTTTTGCTATAGGGTGCATGTGCTCGCTGGAGAGACAGAGAGACAAAGAGAGAAATAATGAAATCAACCTCCAGGGGGCATGGCCACACTGCAATCCCTTCTCCGTTTTCCTCTTGGGATTTTGGTCTCTCATGTATACGCATTTGGCAGGAGTTTTAAGCCAGTAGGACCGGGACTTGAACCATGGTCAGCCGTGTGTGGAAGCCCAGTACCTTAACCACCACGCCACCCGCTGGCCTCAACCACAGAGTCTGGAAGGAGCCAAAGCAGCTAGGAGGGCCATACCGCTGGGGCAAGAAGGCGGCCATATCCAGGTGAGGCTGGCAGGTAGTATGGTGGTTGAGGCACTGGACTTTCACATGGCTGACCCCGGTTCGAGTCCCGGACCTGACAGCTTGGTTTCTCACTTTCCTCTCTCTCTCTTTCTCTGCGAGTTTCTCCGGTGAACACATGCTTTGTAGCAAACTGAAAAAAAATAATAAAAGAATCATAATGACAAATAAAATGAAATAGAAAAGGAGAAGAAGAAGGACGTACCCCGTCTTGGCGAAGTTGGTCCAGTAGGTCATGACCACGGCGCTGAGCATCACGTCGTTCTTGGAGAAGTTGCAGCTGAAGAGCTCGGTGGGGCCGATCATGGGGATGCCGAACACGTAGGGCACCTCGTCACCGTGGGCTGAGTCGGCCCAGCTGGGCTTCATCTCGCTCTGGCAGTGGTGGTAGAAGGCGTAGAAGTAGGTGGGGGAGCCGTACTGCGCGTGCAGGTCGGCCGTGGCCACGGCGGGGGCCACCCACTGGTGGTCGGTGAACAGCGCCACCAGCGTCTTCCTGCGCGTCTCGGGGTTCTCCTTGTCCGCCCAGTCCGTGTACATGAACTTGATGGTCTCCCGCAGCGTGTCCTTGCCCTCGGGGTAGCCGTACAGGTTGTCCACGAAGTTGGACACGGAGAAGTCGAAGTCGTTGGGCGTCACGCCGTCCTCGTTGTCCACGATGCCGTCCACGAACTTGAGGCCCTCGCCCTGGTTGACGCCCAGCATGATGTCGTAGTTGAGGAACTCGCCCTGCTCCATGAGGATCTGCGGGTCGTCGGGGATGACGTCGCCGTCGATGACGGGCCCGAAGGCGATGTGGTAGGTGGCGGGCGTGATGCTCTGCTGGATCAGCTCCTTGTGGTTCTTGTTGCGCAGGCACTCCACCATGTCCGTGGTGTCCAGCATGTTGCAGCCCACCTTGTCTGCCAGGATGCGCGTGTACTTGGCCGGCTGGTAGTTCACCGCCCAGCTGGACAGGGCCGTGCCGCTCTGGATAATGGCCTTCTGAAACAGACCTGCAGGTGCGGCATTGAACACATGCAAATGAACAGCCCCGGGGCAGAACGGCGGCTTTGACCGCGCGAAGAAGGCGGGCATTGTCTCGGGGCCTGTGAATTTCTGGACGCAGGAGCGTGGGGTTCTCTCCGGGTCTGTTTTCACCCGTTTTCATGGCATCGCCCCCTCCGCCTGGATATGCATTTCATGGGACGTTACTACACACACACACACACACACACACACACACACAGAGGCACGCATGCACAAACAGAACAGACTTTAAGGAAATGAAACCACATGAGCACTTTCTCTGCACAAAAGAAAAAAAAAAAAAAAACACTTAAAATTTCTTTCTCCTTCCACAATTAAGCATGGTTTTGGCTCCCAGTGCCATAGAGAAAGCTTCTCAGAATAACTGTACTTTCTAATCGCTCCTAAAAACTTGTTTCATGGGGCCGACAGGTGGGGCGGTGGCTGAGACACTGGACTCCCACATGGCCAACTATGGTTCAAGTCCTGGACCTGGTGGCTTGTGTTCTCACTTTCCTCTCTCTCTCTGGTCAAATTAAATAATAATACTAATAAGTAAAATGAAATAAACAATACTTTAAAAAAAAACCAAGCAAACAAAAAGCATGATTTGTGTGAGTAAGACATCAAAAGACCTTATAGCTCACAGGGTAGACCAGGTACCGGTTCACAAGCAGGATTGGAAAACCCACCAGAATCAATTCCAAACAACTCAGGGATGTGTTTATAGTTCTACCCGGAGTCCAACGAATGTATTAAGAGTTTACAATTGAAATGGATTAAATTAGCTTCACTTCAAGAAATCCTCAGCGGGGTACCCAACTAATAAAGATTTTTTTTTTTTTTTAAATCACTAATTTCAAAAGTATAGCCATTCAAGCCCCCGTGTTTATACTATGTAGTTTGGTTACCTTTTTAAATGGCTCTTTTGGGGGAGAATTTGAAAAAGCGTGGACAATTTTAAGAGCAAAAATCAGGGCTGGCAGGTGGTGTGGCGGTTAAGGGCACTGGACTCCCACACAGTAGACTGTGGTTCAAGTCCTGTACCCAGTGGCTTGCTTTTTCACTTCCTTCTCTCTTTCTCTTTGTGTGTCTCTCTGGTCAAATAAAAATAAATGAATACATCAATAAAATCAAATAAATAATTATATTAAAAAAGAGTCAAATTCTGTGTGGCTTACAACTGTTCATCTGCTCAGTCTCCTGTAGGGATATGGAGAAAGAAAAGCTGTGTTTAACCCCACAGGACGACACAGAGTGAACTGGGAAGCCACGGCTTTCTATCGATGGGTGCTTCTGCACTGCTCCTGTGGCTCCCGTGAGGTCCAGCGTGAGCTTAGCACCGCGCGAGGATGCACGCAGCTCGGACAGTAGGACCTCATGCCCTGTCCAGTTTTAAACGTTGCAAAAGCAATCCTAGATGATGCAAGTATGATGACAATCAAGAGGGGGTGACTTTAACATCCGGAGGGGTCCCCAATGTGACATACGAGATAGAGAGACTTTAAACCACTCTGGCTTAGCACAATGTGGCATTCAAGCCACCTGCGGGCCATCTGGGTCAGAAACAGACACGTATCGGGGACCAGCAGGTGGTGTGGTGGTTAAGGTGCTGGGCACTCCCACATGGCCAACCACAGTTCAAGTCCAGAGTCTGGTGGCTTGCTTTCTGTCTATCTGTCTCTCTCTCTCTCTCTCTCTCTGGTTTTCTCTGGTCAATAAAATTAAAAATAAATAATTTTTTTTTTTTGGAGAGGTTTTTTGCTATAGGGCGCGTGCACTCGCCAGACAGACAGAGAGAGACAGAGAGACAGAAAGCGAGAAATCACCCCCCAGGGGGGATGGCCACGCCGCAATCCCTTCTCCTCCATTCTCCTCTTGGGATCTTGGGCACGCACGCACATGCGCCCGGCGTGAGTTTAAGCCACCGGGTCCAGGAAGCGAACTGCGGTCGACTACGTGGGAGTCCAGCGACATAGCCATTAGCTAACTGCTGGTCCCCAAAATAAATAATTCTTAAAAAAAAAAAAAAAGAAATGGACGAGTTTCAACTTGAGTG
This sequence comes from Tupaia tana, assembly GCA_026018925.1. Taxonomy (NCBI): domain Eukaryota; kingdom Metazoa; phylum Chordata; class Mammalia; order Scandentia; family Tupaiidae; genus Tupaia; species Tupaia tana. The sequence continues at coordinate 11,014,078 of JAKSZU010000031.1, read as the reverse complement.
TTTGGCTCCAAAGATTAACTTTTTGGCTCCAAAGATTAACTTTTGCAAGCCACTGAAAGAAATGAGGTCACGATGTGACGTACTGAAAACGTTTCTAAGTGAAGGCAATCGAAGTAGGAAAACACTACCAGAAGCGACCTTTCCCCTCTCACACAGATAAGGGTAAGAATTTAGGTAGTGTAGGATATAGAACTTATATATTTTATTTCATACTTATAAATGCATAACCTTACGTACATTATAGAATTATATATAAAATATAGAACCAAATATATTTATATTATATATTACATATTCATTATGTAACCTATATTTACATAATATATACTCATATACTATTAAATATAATATAAATATATTTAGTTCTAGATTTTTATATATTACATATTATATATACTATAAATATATTTAGTTATAGATTTTATAGATATGTTTCTATATGACATATTATATATAATATAAATGTTTAGTTATATATTTATATACTGTATTTTATAAAAATATATTATAGATAATATATTATATAAATACATTTCTATATAAAATTTATATAAATATACAGTTATATAATATATATGAATTGTGCACGTGTGTGTATGTGTGTGTGTGTGTGTCTATCCCACATATCTGTATGTAAGCGAATAATATAACCCCTAATATGACTCAAACAATTGGATAATGAAACAAAACCACTTTTTAAAAAATTCTTTTTTCAATTTTAAGATTTTTTTTTGCTAGGGGCATGTATGCTCAGCGGAAAAAGAGACAGAAACAGAGAGAGGGAAAGTGAGAAATCACTCCCCGGAGGGGATGGCCACACTGCAATCCCTTCTCCTCCGTTCTCCTCCTGGGATTTTAGACACACATGCACACGCCCTGTGAAATTTTTCAAGCTGCAGGGCCTGGGACTCAAACCACGTAGTGGGCCATGTGGGAGTCCAGTACCTTAACTGACACACCAAATGCTAGTACTGCAAAGAAATTCCTTCTGACTCGTCCTTTACCAAACGAGTTGTCTGAGTGTACTAAATACGCTGGATGTTAGTATAATGGCATCTCCTTTCCCTTCCCTTAGGTCTGCTTTGCTTAACTGCACCCCAACTAGGCACCTGTCCCTACACCTGCATTCCATGCCATTATAAATCTTACACACAGTTCTCACGTGACAGCTCCTTTGAGTATCTTCACAGGGCTCCTTATAACTTTTCACTTTTCAGAGCTTAGCTTTTATTTTTTTTTGGACAGGTTTTTGCTATAGGGTGCGTGCATTCACCAGAAAGACAGAGAGAGACAGAGAGACAGAAAGTGAGAAATCACCCCCAAGGGGGGATGGCCACGCCGCAATCCCTTCTCCTCCATTCTCCTCTCGGGATCTTGGGCACGCACACACATGCACTGGCCTGAGTTTCAGTCACTGGTCTGGGACTCAAACTGTGGTCGACTACGTGGGAGTCCAGCGACATAGCCATTAAGCCAACTGCTGGTCCCCAGAGTTTAGCTTTTTGATGACTCCTTTGGTAATAATACTGTGGTGAACATCTTCATTTAACCACCTTTTTCCATGTGCGCTTCAATTTCATGAGACTAGGTTACTAGGGACCAGCAGTTAGCGTAATGGCTATGTTGCTGGACTCCCATGTAGTGGACTGCGGTTCGAGTCCCAGACCCGGTGGCTTACACTCACGCTGGGCGTGTGTGCGTGCATGCCCAAGATCCTGAGAGGAGAAGGGATTGCAGTGTGGCCATCGCCCTTGGGGGGTGATTTCTCGCTTTCTGTCTCTCTGTCTCTCTCTGTCTTTCTGGTGAGTGCATGCGCCCTATAGCAAAAAGCTCTCCAGAAAGGAAGGAAGGAAGGAAGGAAGGAAGGAAGGAAGGAAGGAAGGAAGGAAGGAGAAGAAAAAAAAAAAACCCAAAGAACTGCCTTGCATTAATAACGGAGGCAAAGGCACTGTGAAAGAGCAGCATGGCTTCCAGTCTGCTGATGTATATAATTAACAGCCCCTTCCAGGAGTTACGTGCGAATGTGCGGGATTGTATTCAGCTGGCCCGGACTGCTTCCCAAATGCAGAACTGGGATTGTATCAAAGGAGAAAAGTGAAATCTAGATGTTGTGTAAAATGCCCTAGGATGAAATGACCTATTGGATCATTCACTTTTTATTTATTTACTTATTTTGGAGAGGTTTTTGATATAGGGCGCATGAGCTCGCCAGAGAGACAGGAAGCGAGAGATTACCCCCCCAGGAGGGGACGGCCATGCTGCAATCCCTTCTCCTCCATTCTCCTCTCAGGATCTTGGGCATGCATGCACACGCACCCAGGGTGAGTTTAAGCCACCGAGTCCGGGACTCGAACCGTGGTTGGCTACATGGGAGTCCAGAGACACAGCCATCACGCCAACTGCTGGTCCTGGATGATTCACTTTTCATTTAAAAAAAAATAAACAAACAGTTACCACGGCCAGCAGATGGTGTGGACGTTAAGGAGGCTGGCCCTCACATGGCCGAATGCATTGTTAGGCGAGTCCTGAAGTTGGAAGCCTGAAACTCCTTCCAGGTGAGTGTGCCTGCATGCCCGGAATCCCAAGAAGAAAACGGAGAAGGGATTTGGGCATGGCCATCTCCCCAGGGAGGGATACCTCACTTTCTCTCTATCTCTTGAGCAAGTATCATGTGACCTACAGCAAAAAAAAAACCTCAAAAAACAAAAAAAAACAAAAACCGGAGAAAACTGAATACAGGGCTGGTCGCAAGACCACTGCTCGATCCCTCCAAACCAAGCCCGATTTGAGTGCTGGCCCCATGGCTGACTAATTATGCCTGACAGGGTGGAAAAATGGAGGAGAAGGGATGGTCAGTGTCTGTCTTCCCTGTGGGGTGTTTTCTCCCTCTCATTCTCTCTCTCTGCTCCTGGGATCTTGGGCATGCATGCACACGCGCCCAGGGTGAGTTTAAGCCACCGAGTCCGGGACTCGAACCGTAGCAGGTATGCCACCTGGCAACGAAAAACAAAAAGCCAATACAAATATGAGCCTTTCGTTCTACTTCTCCATAGCTGTTAGGAAATGTTAAAAATCAAGAAATTTACATGTCAAGGAGTTAAAGTTCATCCTCATTCTTTTGCTAATGGAGAAACGAAGATACAGGAAGAGTCAATCAGTTATCCACTTATCAGGAAGTGAAGACAGGATTGCAATTCCATTATAATACATCATTAAACCTTTAAAGAAGTTGCTGTCAATCTTGCAATTACTTTAAAGGAACATACCCTGAGACAATGTTTTGTTTTTTTTGGTTTTGAGAGGGGAAGTGACAAATCACATCCCAAGTGGATGGCCACCTCACAATCTCTTTTCATCCACTTTCCTTTCAGGATTTTGGGCACCCATGCACACTCGCCTAGCGCAATCCTCAAGTTACTGAGTCTGGGGCTCGAACTGAGGTTGGCTATGTGGAATTCAGAGCCGTAACCACTATGCCACTCGCTGGCCATGAGACAATTTTTTTTTAGAGGGGAGAGGTTTTTGCTATAGGGAGTGTGTTCTCGCCAGAAAGAGAGAGAGAGAGACAGAGAGACAGAAAGTGAGAAATCACCCCCTAGGGTGGGATGGCCGCACCACAATCCCTTCTCCTCCATTCTCCTCTCGGGATCTTGGGCGCGCACACACACATGCCTGACGTGTGTTTAAGCCACTGGACCTTGGACTCGAACAGCGGTTGACTACATGGGATTCTAGTGACATAGTCATTATGCCATCTGCTGGTCCCTATGAGACCATTTTTAAAAATGTAATTCCATTGACGTTTCAGGGGCCTTGGGTGTAATCAGATCAGCGTGTTGTGGTGCAGATTTTCAGCCACCTGCTGGCCCAGAAGAACATCAACCCCTACCTGGATGAGGTCATTGTGACTACTCATGGGCACACTGGCCAGGTCACCCAGAGGGGGATAACCTTGCAGAGTTTCCTGCTGTCTCCCGAGGCCAGAGCAGAGACATCCCTACTCTGCTTCCAGAAGCCTCTGTGTCCAGCCTCATGAGCTTCTCTTTCCAACCTCTCATCTGAGACCGCCTACAGAACCCTTTTATAAAGGACAGCAGTGAGGTGCCCCTGGAGAAAACCTGAGGCTCCCCTGCAGGGCTGCGGGCTCCAGATGGAGGTTCGACAGCTATGGGAGAAACCACCTGGGACACTTCTCAGCTCTCTGTGCTGACACATCCGCCAAGACCCTCGGTTCCATGGGTATCAAGCTTCCAGGGGGGTCCTTGGCTGAAAATGATCTTTCCAGATGAAGGAAGGTGGGCAGGGACAAAGATGACTATCCTAGGTACCGAGTGCTTCTAAGCGAATGCAACCAAAAGGCTCCTACTGTTTCCAGAACAGGTAGAGTTAAGAGGAACCACACACGTGACTTTTAAAAACACGTCTATTGGAGCAGAAGATGTAATGATCGTGTCAGTCGGTTCTCATGTAGTTGACTATGGTTCGAGTCCTGGACCAGGTGGCTTAAAACTCAGGCTGGGTACATGCGCGTGCATGCCCAAAATCCTGAGGGGAGAACGGAGAAGGGATTGCAGTGTGGCCATCTCTCTTGGGAGGTAAAGTCTTACTTTTGTCTTTGTCTCTGTCTCTATAGCGTGCACGTGCCCTTTAGTAAAAACGCTCTCTCAAAAAATCAAAACCATGTTTGTTGATCAATGGATGTAAGAATGCACATAAAGAACTGAAATAGGCGATGGAACTGTGGACCGGAACAGAATCAAAAAGGCCACTGATGGGTCAGCAGGTGGCACGGAGGTTAAGGCACTGGATCCCATGTGGCTGGCTCCATGGTTCGAGTCCTGGACCCAGGACCTTGAAAATCACTGCAGGTATGTGTGCTTGTCCTAAATCCTGAGAAGAGAATGGAGGAGAAGGGACTGTGGTGTGACCATCCCCCTGGGGGTGGAGTGATTTCTCACTTGCCCTCTCTCTCTCTCTCTCTGACTGGAGCACACACAGTGTAGCAAAAATCAAAACCAAAAAACATAAAAAGACAATTCAGCCTACTTTGCAAAAAATAAAAGAAACAAAACCCAGAGTAGAACTGCTAGCAAACATGCACAGCCTCATGTTCACATGGAGGGATTTTCTGCTGGGGGCGCCCGGAGAGACTCTGGCAACCCTGCGGGGCCCCGGGATGGGAACCGTGGGAGTGTCCGCTTCTTGCTTCTGGAGTTGCACCTGCCCCCCGCGGGCCACCTCCCTTACCTTCCGAATAGTGCGATAAGGTCAACAGGCTGACGCAGGAGGCCCCGGCCCCCGAGCCGAAGATGGTCACGCGCTTTGGGTCTCCGCCGAAGGCCCCGACGTTCTCCTCGATCCACCTGAGTGCCTGGATCTGGTCCAGCAGCCCGTAGTTCCCTTTAGCCGCCTGGTCGCCGGTGCTTAGAAACCCTGCAAGAGAACACAGCGTATGTGTGGGCAGGTGGGACACAAGCGCGTGAGCTAGACCACGTGCGAGGAGGGTGGACACGCCGTCCTTCCTTCCCCACGACGCGCACGGTCACGGCCTCGGGGGTGAGAGTGCACGCCTCACACCTGCCTGGGGAACCAGGGCTGCACCCCACGAAGAGGTACAGCTAAATGCAAAAGAGAAATGATACGAAATAGCACACGAAAAAGCAGACGCAGACAAAACCCAGAAAGGTATCTCATGGCTTACGTTCTTGCTCTGTGTCTGGGCACTCCAACCCCCAGTTCGTTTCTAGAAGCAGCCCAGAGCCTTGGGTAGGCCAAGCAAGTTACATAAATCATGCTTATGGTTTCTGTGGACATTGGAATAAACTCTATCACCCATGGGTATGTGGGCGGTTAAGAGGGGAGGCAAAATGGGGACCAGCAGTTAGCGTAATGGCTAGGTCACTAGACTCCCATGTAGTCGACCGTGGTTCGAGTCCCGGATTCGGTGGCTTAAACTCACGCCGGGTGCATGTGCCTGTGCCCAAGATCCCGAGAGGAGAATGGAGGAGAAGGGATTGCGGTATGGCCATCCCCCCCGGGGCGTGATTTCTTGCTTTTTGTCTCTCTGTCTCTCTCTGTCTTTCTGCTGAGTGCACGCGCCCTATAGCAAAAACTTCTCCAATAAAAAAAAAAAAAAGGAGAGGAGGCAAAATTAATCTACGTAGTTTGAACAGGAGGCAACACTAGCAGACTTTATATATTTTACTAGATTTAAGGTATTACCCTTATTTTTGTTGTGGTTGGGAAAGATTTTTGTTGTACAGCACATGCCCTCGCCAGAGACACAGAGACAGAGAGAAGCCAGAAATCCCCTCCCCCCAAGGGGTTGGCCATGCCGCAATCCCTTCTCCTCCAGTCTCCTCTCAGGATCTTGGGCATGCACGCACACGTGCTTGGCGTGAGTTTAAGCCACCAGGTCCAGGACTTGAATCGTGGTCAACTACGTGGGAGTCCAGGGACGTAACTATTACACCACGTGCTGGTCTCAAGGTATTCTTTGTGGACACGTTCTTATTTTCTTTGGAAAACTCAACGGTCTCCTATAGGACATTTTTCAGATCAACGCCTGGTGGCAGTGCACGTGGATGTCTGTTGGAAGAGCGTGATTCTGAATACAAAATGTGTGTGAAGAGAAAAGCAGGGTAGGTCAGAGTTTCCCCACTGAACTTTTCAACTGCTTTTCATGCTTAAGTTGTGAAGGAAATTACAGACATCACAAACACCACTCTTTAAAAAAAATATTTTTTGAATATATTTCATTCAAGTAAAGCATCATTAAGTTTTAACAAGATGATGTTTACACTGAAGCAAGTCTTATAATACTGTTCTCTCTCTCACACTCTTTTCTGTCAGTCCTGTAGCAAATTTAAAGTAATAATGATAAATAAAATTAAGTAAATAATTCTTTAAAAAAATAAATTCAGGATCCAGTACAAGACCCCACTCTTACATATGCGCTTCTTTATTATTATTATTATTATTATTATTATTATTATTTTATTTTATTTTATTTTATTTTTTTGTAGAGCAAATATACAGTTACACTCAACAAATTACAATTCTCGAATCTTGGGCACAAGCCAATATCTTTTCACATCTCCCCAACTGTCTGCAAAATATCATGAACTGGTTGTCTCCATTTTAAAAAGAAGGAGGATTCTGGGGTCAGCAGCAGGAGGCATAGTGGTTAAGGTGCTGGATTTTCACGTGGCCAACTGAGGTTGGAGTCCCAGACCTGGCAGCCTGAAATTCAGACCAAGCGCATGTGCGTGTGTGTCTGAGATCCCGAGAGGAGAATGGAGGAGAAGGGACTGCGGCCTGGCCATCCCCCCTGGGGGGTGATTTCTCGCTTTCTGTCTCTCTGTCTCTCTCTGTTTCTCCAGCGACTGCACATGCCCTATAGCAAACATCTCTGGGGGAAAAACAAGTAGGAGGATTCTTTTTTTTTTTTTTTTTTTTTTGGAGAGGTTTTTGCTATAGAGTGCGTGCGCTCGCCAGAGAGACAGAGAGACAGAAAGCGAGAAATCACCCCCCAGGGGGGATGGTCACGCCGCAATCCCTTCTCCATTCTCCTCTCGGGATCTTGGGCACACACGCACACGGCGCCCAGCGTGAGTTTAAGCCACCGGGTCTGGGACGCGAACCGCGGTCGACTACGTGGGAGTCCAGTGACATAGCCATTACGCCAACTGCTGGTTCCCAAGGAGGAGGATTCTTTAAGTGGAGGGTCTAGACAAACAAGCCGTTTTGACGTTCTTGTGAGCAAAGTGGTCAGTTCCTCCGTCTCATTTTTCGTTCCGTCTAATACAGCCTGAGCTGGGAAGATGGCGTTTCTCTGATGATTCGAAGTCATTTTTTTGGGGGGAAGACATACACTCTCTTATTCAGAATCAGAACTATGAATATTTTCTAAATTTTCCTGCAAATGTAACCCATGACACCAACATTAAACCAACTTTCTGCTCAAATACGTACTGGCTAAGCCTTCCAAGGAGAAAGAAAGGAAGAAGGAAGGAGGAACAGAAAGAAGGAAGGACGGACGGACAGACGGACAGACAGTCTTGGTGAGGTGTAACGAGTTTTACATTCTCCTTTGAGTTTCTCCAAAATATCTAACCAGGCTATTTGCCTTTCCTTCATCATCCCCCATCCCCAGTGCTGTGTCATTCGCTCCTTTCAAGAGATGATGATGATGATGATGATTATTATTATTATTATTATTTAGAGAGGTTTTTGCTATAGGGTACATGCCCTCGCCAGACAGACAGAGAGAGACAGAGAGGCAGAAAGTGAGAAATCACCCCCCAGGGGGGATGGCCACGCCGCAATCCCTTCTCCTCCATTCTCCTCTTGGGATCTTGGGCACCCACGCACACGTGCCCGGCATGAGTTTAAGCCACCAGGTCCCGGACTCGAACCGTGGTCGACTACAGGGGAGTCCAGGGACGTAGCCATGAGGCCAGCTGCTGGTCCCCGAGATGCTGATTAAATCATGATGAACACGTGCTGTGTCTATGAAGAGTGACTGGCGTGCGCCCTACAATAACGTAGGTGAAAAGCAACACCTTCAAACCACCACCCTGACCATTGCCGACAGTATTCCGAGCAGCCCGCTGACGGCCGGCTTCTAAAGCTGAAAACAAAATATACACAGCGGCCGTCCATCCCCGACCTTTTTGGGGAGACTATTTTTCCACAGCCCTGGGGGCATGAGGGATGGCTCCAGAGTACTGAATGTACAGTGCACTTTTATAGGTATTACACAGGAATAACGGGGACAAGTCCTGGTCAGGGCATTGTGCTCTCTGCATCAGGAGGGGTCACAGACAGCTGCCGGAGTGCTCAGCTTATTGTTTTAAAGCGCCAATAAAAATCGCATGCTTGGATCGGGGACTGGTCCCCTCCTGAACCCAGAGGTAGAGGCAAAACATCAGCTGCACCGTGGGGCATTGAAGACGCGTCCCGCTGGGCCTGTCCTCTCCCAAGCTGCCACAACTGGACGTGTGAGTAGGTGTCACGAGTGGGAGTGTTCAGACGTTGGCCGTCCCTGAAGCTAATGAGCAATCGCTTGCCGGTGTTTCATGCCGAAAGCATTCTGCAACACCTGCATGCATTATTCCACGTGGCATGCAGTTGTTGTAAAAGGAATCACGCTCTGCTTAGGAGAGGTGTGAAAATGGCTGAAAATGCCAATTTCAGTGCTGAGAGAGAACCAGACTGACCAGTGTCTCTCTCCTCACGAGAGAAAGCGGTGATGAGTCCCTAAGCTCCGGGCATGTTCTGGCACAAGCCTCCCCGCCCGCGTTCTCTTCCCCTCCCGTCTCCCTCTGTCAAGTCCTTGCTGATGTTGCCTCTGCAGAAGAGTAAGAGGGTTCGCAGCACAGGGGCCACGAGGAGGGTGGATTTCACCCACCGTTAGTCCTCACTAGCAAGACAGAAGGGCTGCCCCCTCTTCTCAGAACACTTTCCTGGCTGCTCATCTTTGCCAGGCTGAGTCTTCCAAAAATCAAACAGTCTTGCAGAGGGTGTGTGCTCTCTACATGCCTCTGAAGTTTAACACAGCAAGGTGGCATGTTTTTCTTAGAGGTTTATGACTGGGGGTGCATGCACTCCTTGGAGAGAGAGACAGAGACAGAGACAGGGAAAGTGAGAAATCACTCCCTCGGGGGGTTGACCACACCACAATCCCTTCTCCTCCATTCTCCTCCTGAGATTTTGGCCATGCGTGCACATGTGCCCGGTGTGATTTTTTAAGCCACCAGGTCCAGGACTCAGACCGCAGTCTGCCATGTGGGAGTCCAGCCACACAGCAGCTACGCCATCTGCTGGCCCTGGAATGTGGCGTTCTTCAATGCTGTTCTTCTCGTAGTTTCTGCCGTGATAACTTGACTTAACGCAACATCCAACCAATTCTGGTTTTTTCTTTTTAAGATATTTATTTATTTATTATTTTTAATTTGCTATAGGGCACTCAGCAGAGAGAGAGAGACAGAGAGAGGGAAAATGAGAAAGCAAGCTGCTAGGTTCTGGACTCCAACTGTGGTTGGCCATGTGCCAATCTAGAGCCTTCACCACCACACCACTTGCCTGCCCCCATCCAGGTATCCAACTCTCCTTCTCTTTTTAAAAAAAGTCAACCATCAGTAAGGCAGAGTGGCTGTTTCAAGTACAGAATAAACGTGAATTATTTTCTTTTCTTTATGAGAGTCTGCCTCTTGCATATGTTGAGTGTCAGATCATGTTGCTCTTCAAAATAGAAATATAAAAGGCTGACTTTAAGATGTGTGCACTGTCTTTAGCACTGAGTTATCGGAGATCCTACAAAGTTAGGGTGTCCAAACATGACCTGTGTTCGCACGGTACGTAATTCTGAAGCTTAGACCTGACCATCAACGTGTCATTCCCCTTTCTTCATCTGCAGCGGGTCATTCCCTGTGAATAAGATGCTGGAGACAGATACACGGGACGGACAGACAGACACGGTAGAGTCCTGTGGTCTGACACAGCCAGAGCAGCGAGAGGAGGGAGGTTTCCAGGCACCATCGTCTTCTTATACGTAGAGAGTGAGATAGAAAAACTGCAATGCTGTCACTCTTGTCTGTTTTTTTTATTAAACCGGCTGGGTAGGCACCAGGTATGGGTGGACCTAAAAGGCTGGGTTTTCCCTTGTGGTCCCGGAAGGCTAAAGGAAGGAACCTAATCACTTTGATAACAGGGCTGTACCGGCCGCCAAAGATCCTTGCAAATGGACTCTCCTTGGGAGTCTCTTCCCCGAAGGGTCACGTGAGTTTACATCCGTGTGCCAGGTGACTATCTGGAAGAAAGCACACCATCGTCCCAAACCAGAGGTTTGACACAGCCGGCTGCTCTCGGTGGCAGGTTCTTTCTCTTCCAAACCCTCTGAGCATCGCAGGTGATGCAAGATTTGGCTTCTGAGAGTCCCTGTCCTTGAAATGAACCTTGCAAATCACTAATGTTTGGACAATGGAAGAACGATGAGAAAAAAAGGGATGGTGTGACACCCGTGAACAGCTACCTCGATGGCATTTTCAGTGCACTCTGGAAAACAACAGAGACCGAATGTGGACAATCTGTGTGGTCAGCATGTGCAGTTATTCTAAACTATTTTTCCTGGGAAACGGGCCAAAACCCAGAAACCACCCTTTTCTCACTGAGCATTGGCACAAATGGCTATCGTGTAAAAATACACATTTTTAAGAGGGCTTCACGGTGCCGTGAGAACAGAACGCTTTCTTCTTTTCGTGACTCGTCATGGAAATCTAAATGGTTCTTTTTCTTTTTTGGTTCCACACGAAGGTTTCCGAGGACGATTCCGGGTCCTGTCGTTTTTTCTAGAGACACAAAGTCAACAGAAGGGTTCAGATAGGGCGTGTCTCTGGTGAAGCTGTAGATACAGCTGTGTTAACCTGTCAGGGCAGGCAGGTTTTTCTTTCAGGAGATCACTCCTTACGAAACACAGGAGGTATTTTTGGCGGACAAGTAAACCCGAAGAAAATGAGGTGAATACAGACGTTAAATACCTTTTTATAATTTTGGCGTGTATGTTAATTTGTAGCTGCTATATATATCTTACATATATACTTATACATATTGTATATTTATATAGAGACATGTGAATAGACATATATAGACATATATATCTATCATACATAGACATATATTATATATGTAAATTAAAACATAATATATGCATATATAATAGACACATTACAGATATACATACAGAAAGACATTTATAGACATACATATCTATGTATACATAGACATATAGAATGTATGCTATATGTAAAATAATGCATAATATATCATTAATGTGTATATAATATATACATTATAAATATACATAGACACTTATAGACATACATAGACATATAGAATGTATGCTATATGTAAAATAATACATAATATAGCATTAATGTGCATATAATATATACATTATAAATATACATAGACACTTATAGACATACATAGACATATAGCATGAATGCTATATGTAAAAGAATACATAATATATCATTCATGTGTATATAACATATACATTATAAATATACATATATAGAGACATTTATAGACATCTATACCTTCTATAGGCAAATATGTTCTTATAACATATATTACATGCAAAAATAAAATGCCATATCTAATATGCATATATTGGGTCATCAGAAAAGTTGTCACACATCTTTGCATAGGTTAACATAGAATATGTACATCGTGACTTTTCCGAGGACCCAGTATCATAATAGATACTAAGCACATCATCTGGAATATGCACCTATATAACTGTACAGGTGTGTGTATGAGCATGTGTATAGAGGTGTGTGCACGCACATGTGAACATTAAAGGAGTGAAAACCAATGCTTACATAAAAATTCTTCACATGATGGTTTCTTTTTTTTTTTTAGAATTATTTTATTTAACTTTATTTATTTATTTTAATTTTACCAGAATGGGACAGACTGAAAGAGAGAGAGAGAAACTGAGAAGGCAAGCCACCAGGTCCCGGACTCGAACCAAGGTCAATCATATGTATGAGAGGCCAGTACCCTTAACCACCATGCTGCCTGCTGGCTCCCGAAATAAAAAATTCTTTAGCAAAACGACCGGGCTGTCAAAAAAGTCATGAGGAATTTTTTTCCGTGCAAAAATGCGTCATGACTTTTGCGATGAAGCAATAGGCTGCGTTTGCTTTCTTTTCTTCTGTGTCCACAAAGAACTGTGTGTGATGAGCTCTGAGCACAAGGATAAAGGATGAAAAGCAGCCCAACAGGTGCGCACCTGCCTTCTCCGACGTCTGTGGGAGCTCCACCAGACGGGATCTATGACAGGCTGAGAACAGTTCCTGCCCGGACCCGGTCAGGGTCTGACGAGAAGCCGTAGCCACGCAGGATGGGAGAGAAGAGAAGGGAAGCTATGAGGTCCCATCCGCCCGGCGGGCCAGGCTCCTTCCAGTGCAGCTGCGCTATTTTTAGTGCTTATTTTACCTGAAAAATGAGATGAGTAATGACTGGCCGTCACGCTAGTAAATGAAATGATCACAGGTGACTACGATTGTGCATGGTGGTCTCAACTGGGCTGGACTGAGGTGTATATTGTGCTGGGTATCACGGTTGAATGTATGAATAAAAAAAAATTAAAAAAGAAAGAATGGGGCCTGGGAAGGCTGTTTCCACAATCAGAAGAGTCAATCTAAGATATCCGGAAGCAAGGGAGATTGTTATAGCACAGGTTTTCGCACGGAGAATCCCTTAAATGACGACTGGGATTTCTGGCATTATTTGCATAAAGTACATTATATTTCCACACAGTTACCTAGAATGAGGCGGCACGGGCTTTTAAAAATACTCCCCTTGAAATTATATTAAGCACGACACTGAAATTGATTCTATTTTAGAACAAAATATAAAATAACAGATATGACTTGTTTATTATACACTATATATCAAAATGAAAATCATCGATAAATGGGTTTCCTAGTAATGAAAATTTGGAAATGGCCCACCTGGTAACAAAAATCCCCTTGAAGCAACGTTAGATTACTTTTAAATCAAAATATCCTGTGTCCGCCAGGTTGGTTGATAAGAACTGCCTACTGCCTTCGGTTTCTTTCTTGTTAGTATATTTCTTGTTAGTATTATTTTTTAATTTGCTCTAGAGCATGTGTGCACACCACATACATACAGACAGAGACATAGAGACAGAGACATACAGACAGAGACATACAGACAGAGACAAAGAAGGGGAAGTGAGAAAGCAAGCCACCAGGTCTGAAATTTGAATTGCAGTAAGCCATGTGGGAATCCAGTGCTTTAAACAGCACACCACCAGGACCAGCAGTTAGCGTAATGGCTATGTCACTGGACTCCCATGTAGCCCACCGCGGTTCGTGTCCCGGACCCGGTGGCTTAAGGCTCACGCCGGGCGCATGTCCGTGCATGCCCAAGATCCCGAGAGGAGAACGGAGGAGAATGGATTGCAGCATGGCCATCCCCACCTGGGGGGTTGATTTCTCGCTTTCTATCTCTCTGTCTCTCTCTGTCTGTCTGGCGAGTGCACGCACCCTATAGCAAAAACCTTTAAAAAAAATAAAATTTAGCAGCACACCACCTGCTCGCCCCATGCAGCTTCAATTTTTTTAGAGAGATTTTTGCTATAGGGTGTGTGTGTGCTCACCAGAGAGACAGAGACATAGAAACCGAGACATCACTCCCCAGGGGAGAGGGCCACGCCGCAATCCCTTCTCCTCTTTTCTCATTTCGGGATCTTGGGTATGCATGCACATGTGCCCGGCGTGAGTTTAAGCTGCCAGGTCTGGGACTTGAACCACGGTCGACTACGTGGGAGTCCGGCAACCTAACCATTACTCCCTCTGCTGGCCCCAGCCCCATGCAGTTTTTAAGCCAGCTCTTCCATTACATCGTTTCCAGGTAAGTTACAAAGTCGAACACAACACAAACACTTGGAAATAAGTGTCACACCGCACCGCTTCCGGAATGACAAGAAAAGGTCTGTGCCCACCCCGCCCAGAGGCCACGGTCACTAAGAACTTGGTGTTGTTTTGCTCTTCCCTAGTTGGAAAGTGCAGACAGGGACGGGTGTGGAACCACTGTTTTAAGGGTCTGCTGTGAGGCTGTGCATGGGTCTGCTGTGAGGCTGTGCATGGGTCTGCTGTGAGGCTGTGCATGGGTCTGCTGTGAGGCTGTGCATGTGCGCGTGTCTCCAACGATTTCAGGGCACAGCAGGGGCGCCTTTCATTGGCAGCTGAACAATGTCAAGGTTGTCAACGCGGCAAAGTCAGAGAGAGCTATAAATACAGCTGCAAAGGAAGACGCCCAGGCCCCCACTCCAGGGTGCTCCCATCCTGTGACCCCAGATTGCTTTTCCGTGTGTGACTCAGCGACGCTGGAAACGATCCAGAGAGAGAGATGTCACCGAGTGTCCCCGAAATCTGTGTTTACTAAGGACTGATGGTGAGCTCCCTGAGGAGTGGGGTGGGTGGGGCCATCTTCTCCCGACCATCTGGGTTCCTAGAGACTCGGAGGGTTGCTCTATCTCCCAGCGTCAGGCAACGAGGTGTCTGCACGACCTTAAGCTCTGGGCGGAAATGTTAGCGCACGGGGTTCACCCCAGACTTCAGACTCAGACTCCCCAGTGGCAGCCACTACAACCCCAAAGCTATTTTTATGCATGTTCATAGGTTGAGGAGCTTCTTGCAGGCGGTTGCATTTTGCTGTTTTTAAATCTCGCCAGAAGGCACACACGTGCTGGCCAGGGAGACACAGAGACACACAGAGAAAGAGCATCCTCCCTGCAATGTGGCATGGCCATGCCCTGGTTGCTTCCTGCTCTCCATGTTTCCAACATCCTGTCGGGATTCTGGGCACACACGGGCAGGGTATTGTTACACCACCAGGTCCGGGACTCCAACTGCAGTGGGATCCAGCCACCTTCACCTAGATCCAGGCCACAGAGCTGGCCTAGTAAATGCTTCTCTTTTTCTTTTTGATTTTTGCCTTAGGGTGCATGCACTCACCAGAGAGAGACAGAGAGAGGGAAAGTGAGAAATCAACCCCCCGGGGGGGGGGGAAGGCCACACACCACAATCCCTCCTCTTCCATAGCCCCTCGGGATTTTTGGCACGCACACCCATGCGCCCAGTGGGATTTTCAAGCTGCCAGGTCTGGAAGCTGGCCATGCGGGAATCCAGTGCCTCACGTCTGTGACACTTCCTGGCTCTCAAACAAGATGCTTTTTTCCTAAATAAAGAATTATTTTATTTAGCTTTATCTATTTATTTATTTAATTTGACCAGAGAGGGACAGAGAGAGAGAGAGAGAGAAAGAGAGAAAGCAAGCCACCAGGTCCAAGACACTTAACTGCAGTTGGCCGTGTGGGACTCCAGCTCCCTTAACTCCCATGCCACCTGATGGCCCCTCAGTCTCTAAATTGGACAGAAATAATCCTCGAAGTCATAGTAAGGAGCGGAGCCACATGCGCAGGCTCCAGCTCTCATTCAGAGACCGCCTGGACTACGTCTGGCACTGGCTGTGTGCAGATCTGAGCTGCCGGGCCTCGGCAAGTGCACTGCAGAGTCAAAACTCTGTGGAGAGTGTTCTCTCCCTCTCTCTCTCCATCTCTCTTGCTCACAGAAGAAATAAACAGGCGGCAGCAGATGGCATGGAGGTTAAGGCCCTGGACTCCCACATGGTCGCCTACGGTTCGAGTCCTAGACCTGGCAGCTTGCTTTATCAATGTCTCTCTCTCTCTCCCCCTCTGTCTCTCTATCTGGTGAGTATGTGTGCCCTGCAACAGATAAAACAAAAGCAAACAAACAAAAAAAAACCCAATGATAAATAAACTTAAATAAATACATGTCTATTTTTAGAGAGCATTTTGCAGTAGGGTGCATGCGCTCACCAGGGAGACAGAGAGACAGAGAGAGACAGAGAGACAGACAGTGAGAAACCACCCCCCAGAGGGAATAGACGTGCCACAATCCCTTCTCCTGCAGTCACCTCTCGGGATTTTGGGTACGCATGCGCATGCGCCCAGCATGAGTTTCAAGTCAATGGGTCTGGGACTCAAAATGCGGTTGACTGTGTAGAAGTCCAGCGATGTAACCATTATGTCATCCACTGGTCCCGGTAAATAATTCTTTTTTTAAAAAAACGTACTCTGCTTCAGCAGATGTTTTATATCCCAGAGGTGACAGTTCCCCAGGATTACCACTCATCAGAGGCTTCACAAAATAGAATTCCCGGGTGTTCCTGCCTGTCTATATCCCTCATCTCCACTTCTCCATCCGGCATCCAGTTTTCGTCACTCTGAGACTCAGGAGGTGCAAGGAGCGAGGGGCCACGATGCTTTCATTCATCAGTTCTTCAGAGAACTGTGATTGCACCCTGGAAAGATGGCCCTTCAGTTTCCATTCTGAGCATCACAAAGAATTCATGCATTATTTTGCATTCATCACTTTAGCTCAGCAGCCATGATACCTAGTGAGGGGGTCTCCCCCCAGCTCATACCCAGGGGGTGTCGTGCAGAGAACGATGTCTGGATTTCAATATTCTGGGAAGCAAAGTAAACTCATCCTTGAACGTCATTTCTCCAGAACCTTTGTTGACTTTGTTGAAGTCCTCTCTTGTGGAAGTTCAGATGATCTCACTGGGGCCAGGTGTTAATCCTTCCAGTGGTCTTTTTTTTTTTTTTTTTTGGAGAGGTTTTAGAAAGCAAGAAATCACCCCCGAGGGGGGATGGCCATGCTACAATCCCTTCTCCTCCATCTTCCTCTCAGGATCTTGGGCATGCACACACATGCGCCCGGTGTGAGTTTAAGCCACCGGGTCTGGGACTTGAACCACGGTTGACAACATGGGAGTCCAGCGATATAGCCATTATGCCAACTGCTGGTCCCTGCAGTGGCCTTTTAGATCTTTGTGTTTCGACTGCTTTTTATATCCAGATTCCACACACGTGCATGCGGGTGTGTCTGTGCATGTGTATAAGAAAATTATCAACCATGATCTCTTGTTAAAAGAATTATTTTCTTTATGGTCTTGAACATTATTTTCCCTTTTTCCAGAGAGACAGATTTTTGCTATAGCACATGTGTGCTCACCACACAGAGACAGTGAGAGGGGAAGTGATAAATCACCCACTAGGGGGGATGGCCATGCTGCAATCCCTTCTCCTCTCAGGATCTTGGGCACACATGCACATGCACCCAGTGTGAGTTTAAAACTGCTGGGTATGGGATTCGAACCGCAACCGACTTTGTAGGAGTCCAGTAATGTAACTATTATGGTCCTGACATTCTTTTTTTTTTTTTTTTTTTAAGAATTATTCATTTAGTTTTATTTATCATCGTCATCACCATTATTATTTTTTAATCTGACCAGAGAGGGAAGGCAAGTGAGAAAGCACGCTGCCAGGTCTGGGACTTGAACTGCAGTCAGCCATGTGGGAGTCCAGTGCCTTTAACCACCATGCCACCTGCTAGCCCCAGTCTTTGACATTCTAAACCTACAGCAATGAAGATGTACTGAGGACCAGACAATAGTGCAGCAGGAACAGGCAACACCATGCCACACTGACCCGATGTGTACCCTCTCCCCCCACCCGAATATGCCGTGTGCACACACCATGCTCAGGGGCTGACTGAGGCTGGGGATGGATCATAGCATCAAGACCCCATTGGGGGTGCTGTCTCTCTCTTTAGGGAAATAAGTCAATCATGGGGCTGGCAGGTGATGTGACGGTCACGTCCTTCGACTCTCACATGGCCGACCATAGTTCCAGTCCCAGACCTGGTGGCTTAAACCTCACACTGGGTGCATGTACGTGTGTGCCCAAGATCCCAAGGGGAGAATGGAGGCGAAAGGACTGCGGTGTGTCTATCCCCTGGGGGGTGATTTCTCACTTTCTCTCTGTCTCTCTCTGTCTTTTTGGCGAGTGCACGTACTCTATAGCAAAAACCTCTCCAATAAATAAATAAATAAGTCAATCAACTTTAACAAAATTGAAAGATAAACAGATACCATTTCAGCAAGCAAGATGATTACTGGGTTGTTGTGAAAGTCATGAAGTATTTTTCTCTATAAAAATGCATATTGAGGGGCTGGGAGGTGGCATGGTGGTTAAGGGTGCTGGTCTCCCCCTTGACTAACCGCGGTTCGCGTCCTGGGTATGGCAGCTTGCTTCCTTATTCTCTCTCTCTCTCTCTGGTCAAATAAAAATAAATAAATAAAGTTAAACACAATAATTGTATTAAAAAATGCATCTTGATTTTCCCAACAACCCAATAGAAAAATAGAAAAGATTTTATTTATACGGAATAAAGACATGGTGCGAAATGGAATCCAGACCGAGGGCTCACACCACGCGGGTCTCACGGCTGCAGAACTGTTTCGGGAAGAAACAAAGCTGCAGTGTCGGGACGGCTCCAGAGTCCTTGACACCAGCCTATGATGCACGATGTTTTCTGCAGCAGGTCTGCAGAGCTCCTGGCAGCCAGCTGCATGTGGAGACGTGAAGTGTGTCAATGCACTTGGAGAAAAATCATTAGGTTTTAAGCCTGGAGCTGAGCCCGAAGCCAATATTTCTCTATTACAGGTTCTTCTAACAGGTGGATCATCTAGGTGAGTGAAACTAGCCTCGCCTAGCTCTCCTAAACGTGCAGGTCAAGCATAAATGCAGGAATGAGAGCATTGATGTGAGTCTTGCGGCCCTGGAGTTCCCGTAAGGTGCTGTTTGCACGGGCAGTTGGTGCAGTGATTGGGTGCATCTCTCCCCAACGGGTGAGAACTCCAGTGTGTGTCTTGAAGGGTTTCCCAGGGGTGTTGGCTCTGAGCTTCGCCCAGTGCTCTGCGAATTCTTTCTGCACTCAGAGGTCTTAGAGGCTGCGAGAGTCAGCGCGGCTCATGGACACAGAAACATCTGCATCTCCTCCAGACGGCGCTTCTTCCTTACACCCTGCGTCAGCATCAGCTCTGTGTACACAGCAGCACGGGTTAAATGCAGTCACGCCATGGTCTCTCTACCTTACAGTCCCAGGGCTTGGCTCTCTTTAGGGGCACACTGATTTTTTTTTTAACATTATTTATTTGAGAGATTTTTCCTATAGGGCACACACACTCGCCAAAGAGAGAGAGGGCAAGAAATCATCCTTTGGAGGGATTGGGCATACCACAACCCCTTCCCCACCATTGTCCTCTCGGGATCTTGGACATGCACGTACACACACGCCTGGCACGAGTTTCAAACCGCTGGGTTTGGGACTAGAACTATGGTTGACCATGTGGCAGTCCAGTGCCTTACCCACCATATCACCTGCTGGCCTAGGGCCTGTTGATTGATATTCATTCCTTTCCTTCCACATCCACGTTCATCTGCAACTCCAGAGCATAGTTCTTCATGGTTTTATTTATTTTTTTAATAGCCAGAGGTACATACGCTCATCAGAGGAAGACAGAGGTATAGGATGGGGGGAAACATATCCTCACACATGTAAGGCTGCACGCACAAACACGGGCCCGTGCGTTTTCCAAACTGCCAGGGCTGGGATTTGAACCACGGTCGGCTGTATGGGATTCAGCTCCCTTAGCCCCTTCATGCACTTTTAAAAACTGCCCCCATGGGGGCCAGCAGGTGGTGTGATGGCTAGGGTGCTGGACTCCCACATGGCTGACTGTGGTTCACGGGCTGAGAGGTGGCATGGTGGTTAAGGGCGCAATGGAGGGCATGTCTTTTAGAAACACTTTGTGTATTTTTGATGACCATAATTTTTTCAAGTTTTTTTTTAAATAATTACTTATTTTTCATTCTATATACTCATATATATATATATCTGGGACCAGCAGTTGCCGTAATGGCTATGTCGCTGGACTCCCATGTAGTCGACCACGGTTTGAGTCCCAGACTCGGTGGCTTAAACTCATGCGGGGCACGTGTGTGTGCATGCCCAAGATCCCGAGAGGAGAATGGAGAAGGGGAGAAGGGATTGTGGTGTGGCCATCCCCCCGGGGGGGTGATTTCTCGCTTTCTGTCTCTCTGTCTCTCTGTCTTTCTGGTGAGTACACACGCCCTATAGCAAAAACCTCTCCAAAAAAAAAAAAAAAGTCTTATATGGCAGAAGAAACTTCATAAGGACTTGAAGATCTAAAGAAACAGGTAGTTGTGAGCATTTTTTTATGCACAGTTGTGGGGCTGGCAGGTGGCGTGGTGGTTAAGGGTGCTGGACTCCCACACAGCCAACTGTGGCTTGAGTCCTGGACCTGGTGGCTTGCTTTCTCACTTTCATGTCCCTTTGTATAAAAGAAATATTCAGGATCAGCAAGTGACATGGAGGTTAAGGTGCTGGACTCTCCCATGGTTGATCACAGTTCAAGTTCCTGACCTGGTGGCTTCCTTTCTTAGTTTCCCTCTTTCTCTGCTCAAATTAATAATAGTACTAATTAATAGAATTAAATAAAATAATTCTTTAAAAAATAAAGAAATCTTGGGGTCAGCAGGTGGCATAGTGGTTAAGGCGGTGGACACTCCCACATGGCTGACCACGGTTTGAGTATCGGACCTGGTGTCTTGCTTTCTTATTTCCTTCTCTCTGTGTGTCTGTCTTCCTCTGGTCAAATGAAAATGACTGAATGAATAAATAAAATTAAATAAACAATTCTTTAAAAAATAAAAAAGAAAAAGAAAGAAGTCTTCACCAATCTAAAAGAACTGGTTTTATCGTACATGGTGAGATAGAAAGAACTTTCTCTGAATGGATTTATCATCCTTTTAGTCACTTTCCCTCTTTCCCTGTTCCTGGTGTGTTCCAAGATTCTGGGTCCCCTTGTTTTATCCCTTCTTGTTGGCCAAGTTTCTTTAAACTTCTACTTCAACTACTGCCTGTCAGGTGGTGGTCCATCCTCTGTCATTGCAGTCCCCAGTCAGGGAATGTGACAGTGTTTGTCCCAAACAAATCAACAGTCCTCTGTAGTTATTATTCTGGAGGTGAAGGAAGAGGAAAATGGGGCAAGACAGCCCTCAGGAGCTCATCCCAAGTCTTTGGTTAAAAATTTATATGGCAGGGCCAGCAGGTGATGTGGTAGTTAAAGCACTGGACTCTCAACATGGCCAAACACAGTTCAAGTCCCAGACCCGGTGGCTTGAAAATCATACCAGGCGTGTGTGTGTGTGTGTGTGTGTGTGTGTGTGTGTGTGCCCAAGATCCCAAGAAAAAGACGGAGGATAAGGGATTGCAGTGTGATTGCAGTGTGGCCACTCCCTGAGGGAGTGATTTCTCATTTGCTCTTTCTGTCGATTCAGCAAGTGCATGTACCTTATAGCAAAAATCTCTCTCTCTAAAAAAAAAAAAAGAAAAAAACCTGGGGCCAGCAGGTGGCATGGTGGTTAAGGCGCTGGATATTCCTACATGGCCGACCATGGTTCTAGTCCTGGACCTGGTGGCTTGCTTTCTCACTTTCTCTCTCTCTCTCTCTCTCTTCAATATGTGTGTGTGTGTCTCTCTGGTCAAAATTAAAAAAAAAAAAAAAGAATGAGTAAATAGAATGAAAAATAAGTAATTATTTAAAAAAAAACTTGAAAAAATTATGGTCATCAAAAATACACAAAGTGTTTCTAAAAGACATGCCCTCCATTGCCCAAGTTGTTATGGTGAGTGGTTAAATATTGCGCTATGTGTTGTCGTAGGGTGGCAAATGATGGTGATTTCACAACACGACACTCATCGCCATTTAGAAATTATCCCTGGAATGTTCTGGATTCCTTTCAGAAAACGACCATAGCCTTTGAGAAAGTTTTTGACAAGTGATGAAATAATGAAGGTGTACGGGACGAGTGTTGCATTTCCTGGATCGTCTCTTTAATTGATGTCTGAACAAACCGCAGTGGATTATGGTCTGCTGGAAGGAGAGAAGTGATCGCGGGGTTCCTCATGTCACCGTTCCTCAGTCCAGTTCAGTCACCACTCCCAGGGGAGCTGGGAATGCAGATTTGTTCCCTTTCTTCAACGACAAGTACACACGGCACAGGAAAGATGATCATACAACCAAAAACCTAGAGCCCCCACACCTTTTTTCTGAGAGCTTTTTGCTATAGGGCGTGTGCACTCACCAGACAGACAGACAGAGACAGAGAGATAGAAAGCGAGAAATCACCCCCCCCAGGGGGGATGGCCACGTCGCAATCCCTTCTCCTCCATTCCCCTCTCGGGATCTTGGGCACGCACGCACATGCGCCTGGTGTGCGTTTAAGCCACCGGGTCTGGGATTCAAACTGTGGTCAGCTACATGGGAGTCCAGTGACATAGCCATTACGCTAACTGCTGGTCCCGAGAGTACCTTCTTTTAAGATGAAACCACAAGGGGCCAGCAGTGGTGTGGTGGTTAAGACACTGGACTCCCATGTGGTTACCTGCAGTTCCAGTCCCGGACCTGGTGCCTTGAAACTCACATAGGTGCGTGTGCATGCGTGCGTGCCCAAAGTCCTGAGAGGAGAATGGAGGACGGAGGAGAAGGGCTGGTGGCATGGCCATCCTGCTGGGGTGATGTCTCACTCTCTTTCTGCCCCAGATAATTCTACTCTGGGGACTGCAGAGGTTAAGACAAAGCAGGAATAAACTCTGAGGCCGCCCGCTGATGGAGTTAGGTCTACGGCAGACTGGCATGTCCGCAGCTTCTGGGAGAAGCTGTAAGTGACTGTGGTGAGAGGCCACACCGGAGGAGAGGCTGTCGGCGCCCTCGAGCCTCTCTCCAACGATGCCCTCATTCCTCATGGTCTGGTCTTCTCCACCCTGTCCTCCCCCCATGGCAGAGAAAGCTTGGGTAGCAGCCACCTCGGGGGGACCGTGCCAACGCTCAGACCAGTCCAACTGCATCGAGGAGTTGGGTAAAAGCTCGTAGGGTTCCCTGCAACTTCTGACCACATGGGGGCTTTTCCTATTCCACTTCCAGACCCTTCACACCCCTAGAAAGATGAGTAACCAGGTAGGAAGCTGTCTCTTCCCAATGCTGCTTCCTTTAGACAGATGAAAATTAATACATTCCAACTGAGAACGTTTTATCAATGGGGTTTCAGTGCAACAGAGAGATCAAAAAGTGTTTGTCATGTGTTGAGATCATCAAAGAAACACACAGGGGGCCAGCAGTTGGTGTAATGGCTGTGTCGCTGGACTCCTATGTAGTCAACTGTGGTTCGAGTCCCGGACCCGGTGGCTTAAACTCACGCCGGATGCGTGTGCATGCGTGCCCAAGACACCGGGAAGAGATGGAGGAGAAGGGATTGCGGCATGGCCATCTCCCCTGGGGGGTGATCTCTCACTTTATCTCTCACTGTCTCTGTCTCTGTCTCTCTCTCTCCCTGGAGAGCACATATGCCCTAATGCAAAAACCTACAGAAAAAAGAAGAAACACACAGAACAGGTGGTGGAGAGTGGTGATGTATCTGGACCTATGTAGGAAAGTCCTGGGGTCAGAGCTGGTCTTGTTCTATGACCCATACATGAGTTCTACTTTCTTTTCTTAAGGCATTGTAGACAAATACAATGTTGAGAAGTTATTGGTTAACTCTTGCTTTCCATAGCTGTCTGTCCCAGTATTCTTAGCAAGTTGTTCAGTATTCTTCACTGAGTACCTTTTCCAAAAGAATTTTCAGAGGGAATGTTTATTAGAATGTTAGACCCTGTCTGACTGATTTTTATTTGTAAGTTGGCTTATACCGTCAAATCAAAATTTTCCTTCCGTTTTTTAAAAGATCACTCTTGCATCTTCTAAGACCCGGTGCTCCTCCTGCACAGTCTCACTGCAGCGAAGCTCTGTGTCCATCCGAGTCTTACTTATGGCTCACCCGCTCTTTCTCTCTGAAGGCTGTTAGAACTGTCTCTTTGTCTTTGTGTACTGAAATCGGCCAATTAACGTGTTTACTCAGGACCCTCTGTAAGCCCATGCAAAATAAGGTTTTATGAGGCCAGCAGGTGGCATCATGGTTAAGGTGCTGGATCTTCACATGGTTGACAGTGGTTCAAATCCTGGACCTGGCAGCTTGCTTTGTCACTTTCCCTTTCTCTCTCCCTCTCTGTCTCTCTCTGGCCAAATTAAAAAATAATAATAACAAATTATCCAACCAAATAAATAATCTTAAAAGTATATATATATATATATATATATATAGTCTTTTTTTGTCATTGTTATTTCAGTATACTTCATTATTTCATCAACTAGTTCACCGATTTCTTTTTTTTAAATGTTTCCAGATGGTGTGTGTACTCATGAAAGAAAAACAGAAGGTACAAGAAAGCGTGCTCCGTGGGGAATGGTCACACCACAGTCCCCTCTTCCACTTCTCCCTCCTGTCAAGATGCCTGGGGTGTTGTTTGCTTGCTTGTTTTGTTTTACTTTTTGGGAATACAGAGAGAGACAGAGAGACAGAAAGCGAGAAATCACCCCCCCAGGGAGGATGGCCATGCCGCAATCCCTTCTCCTCCATTCTCCTCTCGGGATCTTGGGCACGCACGCACACGCGCCCGGCGTGAGTTAAAGCACCAGGTCCAGGACTTGAATCGTGGTCAACTACGTGGGAGTCCAGCAACATAGCCATGATGCCAACTGCTGGTCCCATGGTGGCTTGCTTTCTCACTCCCCCTCTCTTTCTCTCTTACTGTGTCCAGTGATTGACGGGTCTAGGGTTGGTATTAATTGACAGTCCTACTTACAAAAGGTCATGACATGATATCCATATTCTACCCAATAAACTTGTTTCATTACTATGTTATAAAGCATATATATTGTGATACCCCCCCTAGAATCTTTTTTTTGTTTTCTTTTTTAAGGCCAGAAGGCATTACTCATTCGATCATTTAAGAAGCCCATCTTTACCTTTGACCTTTGATCTTTAACCTATACCTTCAGAAAGCTACAGGGAGTGAGTTCCTCCCCCAATAGGGTTGATCAAGTCTCACTCCCCTTTCCTCCAATTCTCCATCCCACCCAGATCCTGGTCACATACTTCTGTCCCCAGAGTGTTTTTCTAAACAAAGAGGTTGGGACTCAAACTCTGGCCAGCCAGGTGGTGTCCAGCTTCCTCTGTGACTACTTAGGCACTGTGCTGCAGGGCTGGCCCTACCTGGCATTTTTTTGTGCTCAAAACCATGACTTTTTATTAAAACCATGTGTATTTATTTTATAGTTGATATCATTCAACTTTTTTTTTCCCTGGGAGGGGTTTTTCCTATAGTGCATGTGCACTTGCCAGAAAGACAGAGAGAGACAGAGAGACAGAAAGTGAGAAATCACCCCCCCAGGGGGCATGGCCACATCATAATCCCTTCTCCTCCATTGTCTTGGGATCCTGGGCACACAAACACACTCCTGGTGTGAGTTTAAGCCACCAGGTCCGGGACTCGAACCGCAGTCGACTATGTGGGAGTCCAGCGACACAGCCATTATGCCATCTGCTGATTCCCAATATCATTCAACATTTCTGTCTCATAAAAATATGCATCAGTTATTAAGCTTTTTCCTTCTTTGAGCATCTTTGTCATTATCACACTGATGGGACAGAAAGAGGTCCCTGCAGTGTTCTCAGTCCCCAGCCCTGCTCCAAAATTAAAACAACACAGGAAAAGAAAAACATCAATGTCAGGAAGAAACACCTAAAATAATTTGGTTGACTTAGCAACAGTGACCTTAGAGGATGCGGCTCTTGTGCAAGCTCTCCTATTTTTAACAGCCTGGAGGCCCTTTCTGCGGAGACGCTCATCTTTAAACGTCTTCCCTGGACCTAAATTCCCTGCCCAGGTAAGACAGCAGTGAAATACAGATGGCGGGAAGCCCACACTCCCCGGAAAACGGGCACGTCCTGGAGGAGAATACAACGTGTGTGGTGTCATCACTTTCCGTTCCCCTTCAGGTAGGCAGTCGGGGAGGAGACTGAGACCAAGCCTATAAACAGGCTGGGGTAGAACGTCTCTTATACCAGGGGCTGCATTTAATGAAAAATAAATAAATAAGAGGACGGTTCTAATGCGTACCTCATGGACACAAAGGCAGACCTTTCAGGAATTACCCCGTGGCCTGTAACTTTATGTTCTCTTAAGCATTATTTAATTTATTAGTAGTACTATTTTTTTTAAAATAATTATTTATTTAATTTTATTTATTCATTCATTTATTTTAATTTCACCAGAGAGAGACACACTCAGAGAGAGAGAGAAAGTGAGAAAGCAGACCACCAGGTCCAGGACTCAAACCATAGTCAGCCATGTGGGAATGTCCAGCACCTTAATCACCACGCCACCTGCTGGTCCCTAGTAGTACTATTTTAACATTTGATTGTAAAGAATTATATTTTATTTAACTTGATTTATTTATTTTATTTATTTTTAATTTTGATCAGAGTGGGACAGAGTGAGAAAGAGAGAGAGAGAGAGAGAGGAAAAGTGAGAAAGCAAGCTGCCAGGTTCAGGGTTCGAACCACAGTCGCCCACGTGGGAGTACAACACCCGTGACCACCACACCACCCGCTGATCCGCATTATTATTATTATTTTAGAATTTTGTTATAAGGTACGTGCATTTACCAGAGAGACAAAGAGAGAGAAAGGCAGAGAGAAAGTGAGAAATCAAGCCTCCAGGTGTGGGACTTGAACCGCACTTGGCCATGTGGGAGTCCGGCGTCTTACCCACCACACCACTGACTCTCCCTAAGACCTATAACTTTATTTAAAATTTTTCTTACGGCCAGCCAGGTGGTGTGGTGCTGAAGGTGGTTGGATCTCACATGGCCGGGACGGCCATGGTGTGATGCTAAGGCAGCAGGGTACTACATGGCACACCAGGTCGTCAGAATCCCAGCCTCAGAGGCTTCAGAAATGTGCCAGGTCCATGTCGCTCTCCCATGGCTGACTGTGTGGTTCGAGACCTGGACCTGGCGGCTTAGAAAATACATTGGGCCTTGGGGCCAGTGCTTAGGGGCACTGGACTCCCACATGGTCAACCGTGGTTCAAGTCCCGGATCTGGTGGCTTGCTTTCTGGCTTTCCTTCTCTCTCTCTCTTTCAGTCTGTCCCTCTCTGGTCAAAATGAAATAAATAAATAAAGTTAAATAAAAACAATTCTTCAAAAGAAAAAAAAGATAAGAAAATACAGTGGGCCGGTGTGCATGAGAGCACAAATTCCTTTTTTTTTCTTTTTTTGGAGAGGTTTTTTGCTATAGGGCGCATGCGCTTGCCAGACAGACAGAGAGTGACAGAGAGACAGAAGGCAAGAAGTCACCCCCCAGGGGGGATGGCCACGCTGCAATCCCTTCTCCTCCATTCTCCTCTTGGAGAGCACAAATTCCTGAGAGGAGAATGCAGGTGGGGTGTGGCCATCCCCCTGGGGGGGGGGGGGGTGCTTTCTTACTTTCCCTCTCTTCAGTGAGTACACACAAAAATAAGCAAAAGTGTAAAACACGACCCATTTTTAAAAAATACTACAAATTCTAGTGGTGGATTAAAAAGTCACTTTTCTATCTTATAACTGCATGTTTATGAACACTTCTATTTCGGTCTCAATTCTTAATTGAATTGCAATTTAAGAGAGAACGTTTTGAGGGCTCAGTGGATGAGTCAAACCCTGTCCTCCGCTGGTCTTCAACTCACTGTCTTAGAAGAAGCTAATTCTGTTGCCGTTAGGAAAATGGCTTAATCGCTATTATACTGTTAACAAACAGAGGGAAATGAATCATACCGTCCTGAAGATTTGCAGGAGCAAAGGCCTTCCATTAAAGTTCAATATCCTCAAAGGAATCGTATGTAACAGGGTGGTACTGCTTGGTTCTCTTTTCCAGAAAGAAATTATATTAGTCATTGAGCAAGATGGGACTCACACTCGGAAAGTACTTTGAAATACCTTCCTCCCATCGCGCCATTACAGCCTGTAATAGCATGGAAGACGTTGTTAAAATACAAGAGACTGAAGCAAGACATCATCGCAGTGAAGTGATTGCTTGAAAAGTCGGCCCGGAATGGCAGAAGTCAAGGGGAAGCTCGCAGGTAGAGAGCAAGACGAAATGTCGATCTGGGAACGCGTGTGCACAGGCACGCATGCGTGTGTGTGCGTGCGTGAGTGTGTGTTATTAAAAAGCAGCCTTCCATGTTCAAATCAATATTTCCTAGGAAATGGTCATCGAAAGACCAGAAGGGCCCGAACAAGAACCCAAGCTAGCAAATTAAGTCAAGAAAAAACCAACACCAGAAAACGTCCGTGGACTGGTTGAGTTTTACAAACGAGAGCTTACAGAGCCACCTGTCTCAGGTTGTAAGATCACTTTCAATCAAGTAAACCGGGGTGCTCATACAAGTCAGTGAATTTCAGTAAGGGAACGCTGCATGCGTGAACAATTTAGATGGCTGGGTAGAGGATGAGAAAAAAGTTACTGTCACTTTCTTCTTCTTTTTTTTAAAATTTATTAAGTGAACATTTCAATATGTGAACATTTCTCCCTAGTCCAGTTGATCAAAGTATCTTCAAGAGGTAACACCACACCTCCCCATCCCATCAATGCTCTGCCTCTGTATCCCTCCTCCAAATATCCTTCCCTAGGCCCCACTCCTCCACACACACCACATCTGGCATTCACACCCATCTCTTGTGTTTGTATATCTTTTAGTTAATCAGTTTCAGTCATAGAGTGCAGACACTCGGTATGCATTAAGTGGGGACATACAATGTCTCTCCTTCATAGCCTGGCTTGCTTCACTCAGCAGTAAATCTTCCATATTCTTCCACTTTCTGTCAAAAGCCAGGGTTTTGTTGGTTTTTATGGCTGAATAGTATTCCATAGAGTATATGTGCCACAGTTTTTCAGTCCATTCAAACGTGCGGGAGCATTTGTGGAGAACAATTTGGAGATTCCTCAAAAATCTACAAATGAAACTACCATGTGACCCAGCAATCCCACTCCTCAGTATCTACCCAAAGGACAGAAGAATTCTCCATTGGAAAAGTGCTTGCACATCGATGTTTATTGCAGCACTATTCACGATTGCTAAGACATGAAACCAACCCAAATGCCCCTGTCACTTTCTTCTTAATCATGCAAAACTTCCAAGGGGCAGAACCATGGTTCCAGATCCCTTTCTCTGTTCTTTGAGGAGCCTGCAAGATCACTGACCTTTGATTCACGGTTGGAAACTGATGAGAAGGAATATTTCATCTGTGATGATTCAAAGGAATGCAGACAAACCAGATTGGAAGTCTGGAGCGTACACTCACCCATCTCCTAGTTAGAAACATTTAAAACGTGTTTCTCAAAGAATTTTAAAATTTATTTTTATTTACTATTATTATTATTTGATTTGCTGTAGGAAACATGGGCTAGCCAGAGAGAGACAGACAGAGAGGGAAAGTGAGAAAGCAAGCTGCCAGGTGACAACTCAAAGCGTGGTTGGTCATGTGGAAGTCCAGCATCTTAACCACTTGCTGGCCCCCTGAGTTAGAAAAATTAAAATAACAACTACTATCACAACCCACTAGATGGCGTCAGTCTCAGGATGCAGGATCGGAAGAAAAGGAAACCTTTAATAGTCAATGAAATTCAGTGATAAAATGATTTCCATGTTAAGATTTTTTTTTTTTTTTTGAGAGACAGATTTTTGTCATAGGGCATGTGCACTCTTCAGAGAGACAGAGAGACAGAAAGTGAGAAATCACCCCCGCAGGGGGATGGCCATGCAAAAATCCCTTCTTCTCCATTCTCCTCTCGGGATCTTGGGCACGCACACACACATGCCTGGTGTCCCAAGTCACTAGGCCTAGGACTTGAACTGTGGTTGACGACATGGGAGCCCAGTGATATAACCATTATGCCATCTGCTGGCTTCTATGAAGACTTTTCAATAAATTTTAAAAAAGACTAAAATTTGGAGCGGTGGCCAGTCGTACCACAGGAATGAAGAACGAATTTGTCCCTAACTGCAGAATCACTGGAGGATTATAACTTAGACTACCACAGGGCAATACTTCCTCAATGGGGCTCTCCCTGGGGGAGAGAGTGCCCTCCGAGAGGGTAGAGATCATGGGCTAGTCTCAGGGGCTTCCAATGTCAGATCTGAAGGGTGTGTCAAGCGACCTTAGAATGTAGGAAGCAGAATTATAAAGACATCCTCCAAACCCTTTTTTTAAGAGGTTTTTGCCATAGGGCGCGTGCACTCTCCAGAAAGAGAGAGATAGAGAGACAGAAAGTGAAAAATCATCACCAGGGGGGATGGCCACACCGTAATCCCTTCTCCTCCATTCTCCTCTGGGGGATCTTGGGCACGCACGCACACGCACCCAGTGTGTGTGTAAGCTACCAGGTCCAGGACTCAAACCATGGTCGACTACATGGGAGTCCAGTGAAGAAGCCATTTCACCAACTGCTGGTCCCATCTCCGTAGTCTTATCTCCTATCCTTACAAAATCAAATATGAATCTAGGTACTGTCACAGAGGGACTTTGCATGTATGAATATACTTCAACAAGTTTGCAGAAAAAAAACCAGAATTTAAGTAAGAATTTATTTTGGTGTGATGTCTCAATAATTTGAAATCCATGCATAATTTCTTTTTTCTATTTTAAGAGCGATTTTTGCTACAGGGCATGTGTGCTCACCAGAGAGACAGAGAGAGACAGGTAACAAGAAATCACCACCCCCCCCAGGGGGAATAGCCACGCTGTTATCCCTTCTCCTCCAACTTCTTCTTGGGATTTGGGGCATGCATGCGCAGGCGCGCAGTGTTGAGTTTTTAAGCTGCCGGGTCTAGGACTTGAACCACGGTCGACTATGTGGAAACCCACCAATGTAATCATGATGCCATCTGCTGGTCCCCGTAGTTTCTTCATAATACACGTTTCCCACAGACCTTCCTGAAGACCCCCCCCGGATGAGGTCACTAGGCAGCTGATGCTAAGATAAGCAATTACTGGCTGTCAGGCAGTGGCACGGTGATAAAAGACAGGGCTGACTCACACCGGAAGGTTCCTGGTTCACATCGGGAGACCTCCATGAGTACGCTGGCATGCCTGTGCCCAGGATCCAGGGTCAGCAGACACTGAGGCTGGATTTTAGGGTCAGGACACTATGGATGGTATCTGTCTTTCTTACTAATGGAGTAAATAAAGAGACAAGTTTTAAAAATCAAACAAAGAGGGACCAGCAGTTGGCGTAATGGCTATGTCACTGGACTCCCATGTAATTGACCATAGTTCAAGACCCAGACCTGGTGGCTTAAACTCATGCCAGGTGCATGATCCCAAGAGGAGAATGGAGGAGAAGGGATTACAGTGTGGCCATCCCCCACCCCGGGGGGGGGGTGATTTCTCACATTCCATCTCTCTCTGTCTCTCTCCGTCTCTCTGGCGAGTGCACCCACCCTATAGTAAAAACCTCTCCAAAAAAAAAAAAAAAAAAAAAAAAGAATGAAACAAATAAACAAGAGAAGTTGATAGTCCTAAAATACACAAGTTGGAGCCAACGGAATCATGCAACCTCCAAAAGACAGAGGTGACATAGAAGAGCTAGAGAGAGGCCATGGGCGATGAAGAAGAGGAGAAAGAAAAAGAAGCCAGGTGGCACGAAGGCATCCGAAGCTGTCATTACTGTCTAGCAAGGAGAAAAGAGGCCAGAAGTGGGAGAACACAGGGTGTTTTGCACATGCACTGTGTAGCAAAGTAAAAAAGAAAAAAAAAAAAAAAAGGAAAAACAAAGAAAGACATACTTGATGGGACAGGCCAGCAAGCATCCTTCCAGGAAAGCACACCGAGAAACCACGGAGAGCGACCTTACTGAGAACGGCAAGGCAGATGGACGGCGTGATTCAAAGGCCCAGAATAACGTCAAACAGCACATCCTTCTGAAGACAACAGTGATGTGTGATTCACTGTGCAAAAGGTCCCAGTGGAGGAAAGCAGGCTGACAGACTGCCTTGTGGGCCAGATGAAGCAATCACATTTGCAAGTGAACTTTGCAGGGTAAAAAGATACTTCGCATGAGATGCAAGCACACACACACACACACACACACACACACAGACACAAAGGCGTTGTGTCGGGGTTATGGAGGTTGCACTGCACCAGGAAACCAGGGCTCCCGAGGAAGGTAGTAGGTGTCACTTTGTCGTTACAGTAAAAGATTCCGAGTGTTGGCTTGCCTGGCGTCCCCCTCTCTGCTCCAAACAGAACATGCAGGGAAAAATACTTCTTGCAAGTTCCATAGAAACAGAGCTTCATTTTTATCTCATGCTCGATTTTTAAAAAATCGTGGGCTAACTTCACAGCGCAGAGTAATATGCAGCTCAGGAGAGGTGGAATCTCACATGGCGACCCTGGTGTGAATCCCTGCTGCATGGCCTGGGAGTGTGGGTGCCTACAATCTTGCAGACTGGAGTGCTGGAGGGCGGGTGGCATTGCCAGCCCCACAAACAGTGCTCCTCCCTGTCTCTTTCTCTCTCTTGTGGTTACACTCGTGTGCACATGCCTGGGCTCTGTCATGATGTGAAGAACTTAAAGGTAAAAACCACCCATCGTAAACCTCAAGGAAAAGCGGTCCCGAGCCACACACTGTGCCCTCATCAATATTACTATAGACCAGGGATTTTACCCTCAGCAGCTGCTGACATTAGGGGTGGATAAATGATTCTGTGCTGCAGATAAAGGTGCTGTCTTGTGCAGTCTCATAAGATGGGCAGGATCCCCGCCTTCTGCCCATGAGACGTAAGCAGTACCATCGCCTCCCAACCTAGATGTAGCGGCCAAGAATGTCTGCAGGCCTTCACAAACCCTGGATCCCTGCCTCTGCCCACAAGACGTAAGCAGTACCACCGCCTCCCAGCCTAGACATAGCGGCAGGCTACGTTTTTTACATTTTCTGTATATAGTATTTTATATTATATATATATTATATATATAATTAAATATTGTACATATATAGTATTTTTCAAAATTGGCAGAGAGTGTGTGTGTTTTCCAGAGAAAGAACAAGCATGCCCTAACATGGCATGGTCAGGCCACAGCCCCTTCTCCTCCATTTCTACATCTTGTTGGGATTTGGGGCATGTATGCCCATGTGACCAACATGATTTTTAAGCCACTGGGCTGGGACTCAGATTAGAGCTGGCTATGTGGGATCCAGCTCCCTTAATCACTGGGCTATGGACCAGCGCATAATAATTGCATTTGAAAGTTTATTTATCCAGGGACCAGCAGTTGGTGTAATGACTATGTCGCTGGACTCCCACATAGCTGACTGCGGTTTGAGTCCTGGACCCGGTGGCTTAAAACTTATGCTGGGCGCGTGTGTGTGCGTGCCCAAGATCCCGAGAGGAGAAGGGAGGAGAAGGGATTGCGGCGTGGCCATCCCCCCTAGGGGGTGATTTCTCACTTTCTGTGTCTCTGGTAAGTGCAAGCGCCCTATAGCAAAAACCTCTCCTCCCTCCAAAAGAAAGTTTATTTATTAATTTTTTTCAGAAGTTAGAGAGAGAGAGAAAGACAGAGAGAGAGAGAGGGAGGGAGAACCCCCAACAAGGGCTCCACGCCATGATCTATCCTTTGCCAAAGCCAGTTCCATATTAAGGGCAAGTACACACCTAGTGCACTAGCGAGATCTCTAGACTTGGACTGGAAAATTCGCTTGTGGGATTGCCTCACGTGCGTATGTTTTATTTCTATATCACTGCCTGGCCCTATTTTTCAAAACTTCACTTATCTTTTATTGTCAGTATAGGCTACCATAAAGCAACTCAAATATGTTTTGCATTCATTTCTTTAGAATTATTTTTTTAATTTTGTTTATCATTATTATTTATATTTTGAGAAATTTTTGCTATAGGGCATGTGCACTCACCAGAGAGACAGAGAGAGAAAGCAAGAAATCACCCCCTGTGTGTGGGGGGGATGGCCACTCCTCAATCCCTTCTCCTCCATTCTCCGCTTGGGATTCTGAAAATGCATGGACCTGCTCCTAGCATGAGTTTCAAACTGCCAGGTCTGGGACTTGAACCCTGGTTGGCCACATGGAAGCCCAGTACCTTAACCACTATACCACCTGTTGGCCTCTTTATTATTATTTTTAAAATTCGATTGGAGAGAGACAGAGAGAGAAGGAAAGTAAGAAAGCAAACTATCAAGTCTGGGATTTGAACTGTGGTTAGCCACGTGGGAGTCCAGTGCCTTTGCCACCATGCCACCTGCTGGCCCGTGTTTTATAGCCTTTTACATGTCCTAAAGAATACAATTAAAGACCACAACACTATTGCATCTTGAGAATCCAATTGGGAAGCTGGGCATCTCTAGTTTATTAAGAAATCCTGATTTATTAAGAAATATTTTTTTCCAGTATTAAAATATTAAGGAGTAGAAAAAAATAGCAAAGCAGAAAGTAGAGACATAAGGAACTCTCATGAATAATAGGAATAAGAAAAAAGAACTTTCATTTTCAGAGTGTGTCCCTGAAATACAACTCCATAAATGTAGTGTACATGGGTATTTTTGCTTAAGATTGGACAAGGGTTTTAAAGATAAAGGAATGTTTACAAAGTGTTCAAGGTCTAAAGTACAAAAGGCTTCTTTTCTTTTTTTATAAGTTTTTTTGCCATAGGATACGTGCACTCACCGGATTTGGAGATGGTGAGAGGGAAAGTGAGAAATCACCCCCCAGGGGGATGGCCACACCACAATCCCTTCTCTTCCATTCTCTTCTTGGGATCTTGGGCACACACGCACACATGCTCAGCATGATTTTCAAGCCACCAGTTCCAGGACTCAAACTGTGGTTGGCCATGTAGATGTCTAGTACCTTAACCACACCACCACATGCTGGCCCGCGCGTGCATGGAGTTTTTTAGAAAACAGAAATTTTGCAGTTTGTTAGTAAAAGAAAAGTAGCTCTGAGCGATTCAGGTCCTGGCAATGAACTAAGATGGAGGATGGAGGATCTGTGCCCCATACAGAGAAAGAAGCTATATTAGATGCATGTAGAGACAATGAAGGTCTAACTTTATGGTCTGGTG
The DNA here is from genome assembly GCA_026018925.1 of Tupaia tana. Classification (NCBI taxonomy): domain Eukaryota; kingdom Metazoa; phylum Chordata; class Mammalia; order Scandentia; family Tupaiidae; genus Tupaia; species Tupaia tana. Next base: position 10,978,531 of record JAKSZU010000031.1, on the reverse strand, counting down.
GTTAAAATAGCTGGATTCCACATGGCTGATCACATGGTTCGAGTCCTCCCCAGACCTGAAGGCTTGAGAAATGCAAAGGATAGGTGTGCTTGCGTGCCCGAATTTTTACTGAAAGGAAGGAGAGATGGACAACGGTTCGTGGTGTAACCATTTCCCATAAGGGTGCTTTCTCCTCTCCTTCCTTATCTCTCTCTGGTGAGCAAAGACACCCTTCAGCAAAAAAAAAAAAAAAAAAAAAAAAAAAAAAAAAAAAAAAAAAAAAGGAAAAGAAAAAATTCCCTTTTCTTTGGGAATACATTTTGCAAAACTTTTCGTATAAAAATAGATTTAATGTGCTGAAACAATAGAAATGCCATAAGCTATAAAACAAGATAGAAATGGTATTCACAATGTACATTTAAACATAACCAAAGGAAATAGGATAAAAGAAGCTATTATGATCATTATGCTCTTGACCTTTTCCTCTCCAATGAAAATTATACAATATTAAGGTTATAAATAACATAGGCCTTTGAATCTATGTTAAGTGTTATGTTCATTAGGAAACATAAACAACAAATAAATTCACTGGGATGACCTTTTTTCCAGAGCAAAACAAGTTTACATAACATTGTACAATGATAAAACCTATTCCCGCTTCTCCTCCTAGTGCAAGTGTGAATAAGTGAATATTCCAAAGGGTTGTCTTTTATCTATTCCATTTCTCCAGTGTCACATTTTCCTCACTGTCCTTCAAGTCCCCTCCTTCTCACCATGATTCTTCCAATCCCCATCTGCCAGTGGGCCCCAAAATCAAGATCGTATATTTCACACTTTCGTTACAACAGCACTTTGCCTCTGGTTCCAAGGCCTGTTCTGATCAGCTAATGCTGTCTAACAACCATCCCCAAATGTGTACTTCAAAACAATCATTTACGATGATCTCCTATGACTCTGTGAGTCAGCTGAGCTCACTGAGAAGCTCTGTCTTGACAGTTCTGGGTTCTCACCAGATAAAGGAAAAAGACGGAACGATCTAATGGCTCAACTCGATGGCAGAGCGACAAGGGCTTACTCACATGCTTGCCGGTTAATGCAGGCTGCTGACTAAGAGTGCAGCTGAGGCGACTGATGGGAACAACACACATGGCCTCTCCATGTGGCTTGAACATCTTGCAACAAGGTGTGTTGCAAGAGGGAGGTTTGCAGGAGTTAGCATCCCGATGACTGGGGTAGAAACGCCATGGCTTCTTATGATCCAGCCTTGAAAGTCCTAGTATGGTACACTGGGATATTTTATTCCTAAGGAAAGCCACTGAGGCCAGCGCAAGGTGATGCAAACAGAGAGGGCTCAACACAATGTCCAAGTTGGAAAAGCACTGGAATGCCTGTATCCATGTCTATCTTGCTCTTGCTGATTAATCTGTTTAACCAACAATGATTCCAGTAGATAGCAAACAGAGGCTCTAGGGAGTGCCTGGCACCTTTTGACAGAAAAACAGATATGACATGTATGTGTGGTCGATTCCTGACATCTGACGGGGACAAGACAATTGGCTCGGTATTTGGTTTCTTTTGCCATAAGGCACATGCCCAAGGAGAGAGGCAGAGAGTCACAGAAAAGGAAAGTGAGGAATCACCTCCCCGTGTCGATGGTCATGCCACAATCCCATCTCTTCCATTCTCCCCTCAGTATCTTGGGCACACATATGTGCCTGGCATGATTTTTTTTTTCTTTTTTTGGAGAGGTTTTTTTCGCTATAGGGCGCGTGCGCTCGCCAGACAGACAGAGAGAGACATAGAGACAGAAAGCGAGAAATCACCCCCCAGGGGGGATGGTCACGCCGCAATCCCTTCTCCTCCATTCTCCTCTCGGGATCTTGGGCACGCACGCACACGCGCCCGGCGTGAGTTGTAAGCCACCGGGTCCGAGACGCGAACCGCGGTCGACTACGTGGGAGTCCAGCGACATAGCCATTACGCTAACTGCTGGTTCCCTGCCTGGCATGATTTTCAAGTCACTGGGTTTAGGACTCGAACCACAGAGTCAGCCATGTGGGATCCAGTGCCCTGACCAGCACACCATCCTCTGGTCCGCTGGCTTGGTATCTGAAGACCTTGAGCCATGTCTTGACTGAGTCCACAAAATTCATATGTTGAAATACAGTAGCCGTGGTCATGGTGTCAAGAGGGTAGGAAATGAATCTAATTATGGTGTTGGAAGTTGGGGCCTGTGGAAACGGCTAGGCATCAGGGGAGGTCCCCAAGGCTCAGACTTGGGCACAGGCTCAAACCTGGACACAGGTTCACCCTCCTGGCCTATTCGAGCTCTTGCCATGTGATATCCTGTGCTGCCTCACAAACGTAAAGTTCCTCGTTCCATACACTCCTTGGTCTTGGACCTCCAAAACCGTAAGCTAAATAAACCTCTAATTTAAGAAAAAAATTTTTTTCAGTTTTTTTGCTGTAGGGCATATTCACTTGCCAGAGACACAGAGGAGAGAGAGAGATGTAGAGAGAGAGAAATCACCCCATCTTCAGTGGGGATGGCCAAGCCACAATTCCTTCTCCTCCATTGTTTTCTTGGGATTTTGGACACACACACATGCCTAGCATGATTTTCAAGCCACCAGATCCAGGACTCAAACCATGCAGTCGGCCATGTGGGATCCCGCTGCTTTAACTTCCATGTCTCTTGCTGGCCCCTAAACCTCTATTTCCTACAAACTTTGTGAACTTTGTAGGAAAATGGAATTAAAGTACCACTTCATTTTGGTGCAAACATTCTTTTTGAAATTCATCCAGTTTTTTCTTTCTCTTTCTTCCTTTCTTTCTTTCTTTCTTTCTTTCTTTCTTTCTTTCTTTCTTTCTTTCTTTCTTTCTCTCTCTCTCTCTCTCTCTCTCTCTCTCTCTCTCTCTCTCTCTTTCTTTCTTTCTTTTTATTTTTGGAGAGGTTTTTGCTATAGGGTGCGTGTGCTCACCAGAAAGAGAGAGACAGAGAGACAGAAATCACCCCCCAGGGAGATGGCCACGGCACAATCCCTTCTCCTCCACCCTCCTCTTGGAATCTTGGGCATGTACGCACACGCTCCCGGCGTGAGTTTAAGCCACTGGGTCCAGGACTCGAACCGTGGTTGACTACATGGGAGTCCAGCGACATAGCCATATGCAAACTGCTGGTCCCCTGTTTCTCACATGTTTCAAAGACTCCTTGAAAGTCAGTTGACCTCAGGCATTTCTGTTATTAGCAAGAGAACAGACTATAAAATCCTGTTGTAAGACTACTCCCTTCACACAGGGAACTCGAGGTGTAGTGCAAATAACAGCCCAGCTCTCAAAGTGCCCACATTCACATGTCATACACCAAGTCCCACACTCCGTGTTGACAGAGAAGAGAATGCAGGCCTCTTTCAAGTAGCCATGTGTGTTCCAAGGTCATACATCAAGTAAATGTCAACCACGCACTGTGGAAATAGTAGAGATGAGCTTTCACGGTAGTGATAACGATATGGAATGGAGTGTTTCAAAGTTTATTCATTGAGGTCAGTCCATCGCCTCGTGGTTGGGAGAGCTGAATCCCACGCAGTCAACCACAGGCTACGAGTTCTGGACCTGGTAGTCTGCAAAACGCACCAGGCACATGTATGTGCATGCCAAACTCCTGAGGGCATGGAAAGATAGGGAAGGGATTGTAGCATGACCATGCCCGATTGGGGGGGGGTGTTTTCTCGCTTTCCCTCTGTCTGTCTGTCTGTCTGTCTTTCTCCAATGAGCACACATGTCCACTAGCAACTAAAAAAAAAAAGCAACAACAACAAGAAAGCTTATTCATCGACTTCTTCCATTAGAATGAGAAAGAGACAGAAGACCAGAGGCTTCACGCCGCGATCCTGCCCCAGCCTCAGCCAGCCTGGATCATGGGCACACATAGGTACACACACCTGGTGTACACATGGAGGTCTTGATATGCACACCTGGGACATGCTGCGTGAACCCACTTGTATTCCTGCTGTACCCACATTTGGCCCTAGACGTGGGATTTGTAAAAGAACCCACGGCAGCGGTGTGAGGCCTCTTCGACACTCAACAGCTGTAACTGTTCAGATGGTACTTTAGCTCGGCTGGCGGAGCGTGCAATCTGCTATGTTTTAGGCTTTGGCCAGGCATGGCGGATGGGTGCGTGCTGAAAACAGGACACAGGGCCCACGCTATCAGGGAGGGGAGTTTTACCAACAAGAGCTAAAGACGAGGCCCACCAGAGATGGGATGCATGGCCACTGCCAAGTGGAAGGGGAGAGGGCTTGAAGGGTCAGCCAGGGAGACCCAGAGTTGAGTGGATGATGGAGGATGGTGGAGCGGGATGGAAAACAAGGCGCGTGGCTGAAAGCAGGCTCATATTCTCACGGTTCTCCCACTGCCTTTTTCTGTGTTGCTGTTGCTACAATTCGGAATAACTTCATTCCAAGGACCGTCATTATTCTGTAATAATTAGCATTCGCTGCTATCCAAAATAGTATGTTTACTTCTTACTAGACAGTAAAATGTGTGAGGACTCAACAGTTTTAAAGGAATTATTCTTTTACAGAACTCATTCTCTTACTTTTTTTTTCTCTGTCTCTCTCTCTTCTTTCTTTTCTTTTTCTTTCCTTCCTTTCTCTCTCTCTCTCTCTCTCACCCTTCCTTCCTTCCTTCCTTCCTTCCTTCCTTCCTTCCTTCCTTCCTTCCTTCCTTCCTTCTTCTTTTTTTGCCATAGGGCATGTCTTGCTAGAGAGAGAGGGGGAAAGTGAGAAATTACCCCTGTGGGGTAGGGGTTGTGGGGGTTGGCTATGCCACAATCCCTTCCCCTCCATTCCCCTCTCAGGATTTTGGCATACGTACACATGCACCCAGTGTAGTTCTCAAAACACTGGGCCTAGGACTTCAACCACATAATCAGCCACGTGAGATCCAGTCCCGCTTTAACCACCATGACAACTGATGGCCCCCATTCGCTTCATTTATCAAAAGTTGATTTATTTGCTCTATGAGCTAGAGAGACAATGACAGAGAGAGAGTCAGAAAGAGACAGCACCCCAGCAGGGTCTTGGTGCTGTGATCCACACCCAGCCTCAGCCAGCCCTGACTCACAGGCATACTCATGCCAGGCACACCCAGGGAGGTGTCAGGACACCAACAGGGAACCTGCCCACGTGGCTCAGCCTTGCAGACCATTGCACTATCCCACTGCATCACTATCCATCCCTGACATTCTCTGACGCTGCAAGAATATCACATGCCCTGGGACCAGCAGTTAGCGTAACGGCTGTGTCACTGGACTCCCATGTAGTCGACCGCAGTTTGAGTCCCAGACCCAGTGGCTTAAACTCATGCCAGGAGCATGCACATGCGTGCCCAAGATCCCGAGAGGAGAATGGAGGGGAAGGGATTGCGGCATGGCCATACCCCCTGGGGGGATGATTTCTCGCTTTCTGTCTCTCTGTCTCTCTCTCTCTTTCTGGTGAGTGCATGCACCCTATAGCAAAAACCTCTCCGAAAAAAAAGAAAGAGAAAAAAAAAAAATATATATATATAAAGAACATTACCTGCCCTAAATTTTCAGGCGTTAAAGCTGTCATGTTTCCTTAGGGCTCAGAAAACCAAAACTCCCTCCCAGTATAGGAATACACTGAAGTCTGATCTATTCCTTTTTCTTTTTCTACTCCAGTAACACAAAGTGGTCATTTTTGCTTATTATCATTTTTTTTGTTCTATTCAATCACTGTGTATTATTACAGTATGCCAAATGCATTTTCCCATCCTAAATACATTGTATATATTGGTTCAATCGAAAATATTACTATATGTATTCTCACCAATGGATCATTTTTCATTTTTGTGTAAATTTGACCCATATTTCTGGCATTTGTTGCAATAAGAGAATTGATTCGTTGGACCAAGAAAGTCAGAAATATATAGCAACCTGTGTGTCATACCTGACAAGTGGGAGTGCACCTAAGGAATAGAGGTTTAGTTGATTTATGATTCTGATGGCTGGAAAGCCCAAAGGCTTGGGGTCACATCAGCCTGGCCTCTGGTGGTACCTTACAAATGTGGCTGACCAAAGCAGAGAGGATGGTGGGTGTCTGCAGAGACTGACCTGGGAGACAATCATCTTCCTCTGGTAACAATCCATTCTCATGATAACTAATCCCTTGTCAAGAGAGTTAGAATGCACTCCATCTCCAGAGACGGCATTAATCCATTCAGGAGTGTGAAACCCTCATGATCCAAGCACCACCCACAAGGCCTCAGTTCTTAAAGGTCTCATCATCTCCTAGTACTATTGCACTGAGGATCAGATTCCAAAATATGAACCACCAGAGGATAGCCTGTTATCCAAACCATAGCAAAAGGCTTGCTTCCCCTAACCTTTCTGTTGGGGCAGTGGGAGTGGGAAATAGCACATGATTCTAGGTATTTGTGAAATTTGCCATTGTTTCCAAAGCCTTCTGCTGCCATGGCCTGTTCTCACTGCTGTAGCAGAGTGTTGTGTTATAGACTCAGTAGCTTTATATGCAACAGACATTATTTATTTTATTTTATTTATTTATTTTTTTGAGAGCTTTTCACTATAGGGCGCGTGCGCTCGCCAGACAGACAGAGACATAGAGACAGAAAGTGAGAAATCACCCCCCAGGGGGGATGGCCACGCCGCAATCCCTTCTCCTCCATTCTCCTCTCGGGATCTTGGGCACGCATGCAGACACGCCCCGTGTGAGTTTTAAGCCACTGGGTCTGGGACGCGAACCACGGTCAACTACGTGGGAGTCCAACAACATAGCCATTACACTAACTGCTGGTTCCCACAACAGACATTATTGCTTACAGTTCTGGAGGCTGGAAGTCCAAGATCCAGGTGGGGCAGATTTAGTGTTTGGTGGGGACTCGCTTCTTGGTTCACAGGTGACACGTTTTGGCTGTGTCCTCACATGGTGGAAGGGGTAAAGGAGGTCTTTGGTCTCTCTTATATTAATTGATTTATTTTTTTAAGAAAGATTTTTGCTATAGGATGTGAGTGCTTGCTGGAGAGACAGAGAAAGAGAGACATCACCCCCCAGGGTAGATGGCCACGCCACAGTCCCTCTTCCTCCATTCTTCTCTCGGGATCTTGGGCACGCACGCACAGGTGTGCAGCATGAGTTTTAAGTAGCCAGGTCTGGGACTTGAACCGTGGTCAGCTATGTGGGAGTCCAGTGATGTAACCATTTATGCCATCAACTTATTTTTTTCAGGAATTGGCTTATGCATTTGTTGGAATTGGAGAATCTGAGATCTGTAATTCGAGCTGGCTGGGTTGGCTGGCAACTCAGGCAGGCATCAACATAGACTTGATGTGAAATGTCTTCTTTGGGGGACCTCAGATTTTGGACGCCTCTGAAGGAGATTTCCATGGGCTCCATATGTTGGGTTTTAATTTATGTCGCTCCAACATTTGTAAAGTGCAAACGTGTTGATTATGAAGGTGCCTTTTCTCTGCAGATTCGCTAGTAACATCCGCAAGCAGTCTTGGTGGATTCATAGAACTAACACAGGTTCCCTTTAGGCTACTCATATTTATTTATTGATTTCTATTTCTTTCCTTCTTTTTTTTTTGGAGAGGTTTTTGCTATAGGGTACGTGTGCTCGACAGAAAGACACAGAGAGAGAGACAGAAAATGAGAAATCACCCCCCAGGGGGGATGGCCATGCCACAATCCCTTCTCCTCCATTCTCCTCTCAGGATTTGGGCACATACACACACGCACTCGGCGTGAGTTTAAGCCATGGGGTCCAGGACTCGAACCGCGGTCAACTACCTGGGAGTTCAGTGACGTAGCCATTACGTTGACTGCTGGTCCGATTTTATTCTTTTTTTTTGGAGAGATTTTTGCTATAGGATGTGTGCACTCACTGGACAGACAGAGTGAGAAATCACGCCTTAATCCCTTCTCCTCCATTCTCCTCTCAGGATTTTGGGCATGCACGCACACATGCCTGGCGTGTTTCAAGCTGCTGGGTCTGGGACTCAAACCACGGTCTACCATGTGTGAGTCCAGTGCCTTCACCACTACGCCTCCCGCTGACCCCCATGCTGCTGATATTTAAGGAGGTCACTGGTGTGTCTTTGTCACTCCCAGACATCTTAGAAAGCCCAGTTGTTGGGAAACTCCATCAAAAGTCAAGGCAAAGCTCATTATTATTATTATTATTATTTGGAGAGGTTTTCGTTATAGGGCGCATGCACTCCCCAGACAGACAGAGAGAGACAGAGAGACAGAAAGCAAGAAATCACCCCCAGGGGGGATGGCCACACTGCAATCCCTTCTCCTCCATTCTCCTCTCGGGATCTTGGGCACGCACGCACACACACCTGGCATGAGTTTAAGCCATCAGGTCCAGGACTCGAACCGTGGTCGGCTACATGGGAGTCCAGTGACATAGCTATTATGCTAACTGCTGGTCCCAAAGCAAAGATCATGCTGAAGGGCCATGAGGTTGGTGCAATGGTAATGTAGCTAGACTCTCAAGTGTTCAAGTTCCAGGACCTCTGTGAGTCAGGTGTGTGTACCTGCCCAAGGTCCGGGCTATTTGAGACGAAGGGTGGATTATGGCATGAAGACCTTCTCGGGGGGTGCCTCTGTCTGCCTCTCACTCAAACTAAAAAAAAAAAAAAAAAAAAAAAAAAAAAAGAAGAAGAAGAAGAAAGGATCGTCTTCAAAGAAAAAGGAGCTCACAGAGAGGGAGCAGATGGTGGCAGAGGCAATCCCGCATGGGAGCCTTCCAGGTCTGTGCCTGGAGGTCTCCCTGAGGGTCCCAGGCACACGTGTGCACATCGCCCGGGGCCGGCTGAAGGCTGGCGTGGGTCACGGTGTCTAGACCCTAGTGAGCTAACACCATGCCTCTCTCTCTTATGAAATCAATTACTGCTAAAAAAGGACAACACTGTGCATATCCAAAGAGGAACACAGAGACCTAAAACTTCTCTCTCTCTCTTTTTTTTTTTTGGAGAGGTTTTTACTATAGGGCGCGTGCGCTTGCCAGACAGACAGAGAGAGACATAGAGAGAGAAAGCGAGAAATCACCCCCAGGGGGAATGGCCATGCCGCAATCCCTTCTCCTCTGTTCTCCTCTAGGGATCTTGGGCACGCACGCACATGTGCCCGGCGTGAGTTTTAAGCCACCGGGTCCAGGACACGAACCGCAGCCGACTATGTGGGAGTCCAGCGACATAGCCATAACGCTAACTGCTGGTCTTTTCTCTCTTTTTTTTCTTTTAGATTTTTGCCATAGGGTATGTGCGTTCACAAGAGAGAGACAGGGACAGAGAGGGAAAGTGAGAAATCACCCCCCAAGGGAATGGCCGCATTGCAATCCCTTCTCCTTCATTCTGCTCTTGAGACTGGGCGCATGTACACACGTGCCTGGAGTGTTTTTCAAGCTGCCAAGTGCACGGCTCGAACCATGCAGCTAGCCGTGTGGTACCAAGTGCCCTAACCGCCATGCTACCTGCTGACCCTGTGAGCTCTGCCTTTTAAATCACGCGTACCAGATTCGGATGCACAGGCTGTCATGTTGCCCTCCTCCCTCCCTCACTTTAACAGGCAATATATATAATTTTCTCACTGGGAGGCAAAGCAAACCGGCACATCTGCTGTGTGTTTCAACATGCCACGACTGACAACAGAAGATGCCCACGGACGCGCAGGACGGGCCGTGGCACCGAAAGCCTCTGTTCCTTCCACGGCATGTGGATTTGAGTGAGGGAGGGAGCCGCCTTTGCCAGCAGATCAGCCCCGCCATGGCCTCCCGCGGCTCGCGGCCATATGTGCTCCACTTAATGAAGTTGTAATTTACGCCCGCACCGTGAAACCCAAGGAGAGGCAAGCTGGGGCGTTCTGCCAGCCAGTCCGGGTGATGAGGACAGCTGTCCTGAACACAGATCCTGAGCGCTGCCTTCCCTTGTGTTATTGGCAAAGCTGTGGTTGGGGAAGGTTGCAAGGGTTTTCAGGGAAGTTAACCCTGAAGCAGCCCAGGAACGCCTAAGTGGCTCTCTGTGGTAAGCCCTGAGGCATAAGCCTTCTCTGTGTCTTTCTCACTGTCTTTCAGACGTTAATTGGGGGGCCACTGGGAGAGACAGCAGACAGGACCAGCAGGCGGCGTGGTAGTTAAGGCACCAGATCCCACATAGCCAACTGCATGGTTCAAATCCCGGATCCAGTGGCTTGAAAATCACACCGGGCACTTGTGCTTATGTGCCCCAAATCTTTGATATTTGAATGGAGGAGAAGGGATTGTGGTGTGGCCATCTTTGCAGGCGGGGATGATTTCTCACTTTCCCTTTCTCTCTTTCTTTGTTTTTTTTTAAAGAATTATTTTTTTAACTTTATTTATTTATTTATTTATTTATTTATTTATTTATTTATTTTTAATTTTGACCAGAGAGGGGCAGAGTGGGAGAACAAGAGAGGGAGAAAGAAGGAAAGTGAGAAAGAAAGCTGCCAGGTCTGGGACTTGAACCACGGTTGGCCACGTGGGAGTCCAGCGCCCTTTAACCACCACATCACCTGCTGGCCCCCTATCTGTTTCTATTCCTCTCTGTTTCTCTCTAGTAACTGCACGCATCCTATACCAAAAATAAAAGACAAAAACGAAAACGAGAAGACAGGAACAAACATAGCTTTGTCTTTCCAGAACTCTAGTCCTTCTAGGTCCTTGGGATTGTTCTTATTTCATTTAAAGGTTATATATTTATTCACAGAGAGACAGAGAGAGAGAGAGAGAGAGCACCACCAACAGTGACTCCAGCCCACGATCCAGCCCCAGCCTCTGCCAGCCCAGACGGTGGGCATGCGTGTTCTCAGCACATTCAGGGAGGTCTTGGGACAGGAGCCGCCCACCTTGCCCCGGGGGTCGGCCTCACAGAATGCCATGTTTGTACCACTGTGTCAGTGTGTGGCTCCCTTGGCTGGTCCTTGAGCTCACCATCCTCCCTCTTATATGTGTCTGGGTTTCTTCTTTAACTGAATTGACACACTCATGTAATTATCACTGTAGAGACTCAGCTTTTTTTTTTTTTTTTGAGATGTTTTTGCTATAGGGTGCGTGCACTCGCTAGAGAGACAGAGAGAGACAGAGAGACAGAAAGCGAGAAATCACCCCCGAGGGGGGATGACCACGCCGCAATCCCTTGTCCTCCACTCTCCTCTTGGGATCTTGGGCATGCATGCACACGCGCCCGGCATGAGTTCAAGCCACCAGGTCCGGGACTCGAACCGCGGTCAGCTACAAGAGAGTCCAGCAACATAGCCATTATACCAACTGCTGGTCCTGAGACTCAGCTTTAAACCATGTTGCTCTTCATAGTCTTTTTGGGTTTCCGTCTGCCATGGATGTCTGAACTTAGGAGACATTTTGTTAGTGATTTTTTTCTTAGCCATCAACAGTTGGAACTATTCAAACAAGTCATAGATGCTCTCCAAATGGATCAAGATGCTGATTCACGTAAACCAGACACCTAAAATATTGTACACAATTCCAGAACAGTCTAAAATTTAAATAATAATAATAAACAGACTTTGCAAAAGCACGCCTGACTTTACAGCATCTAACGTGGACCCTTCCATTATCATCTTATCGTGGGTTTAAAATATTTCCCAGTAAAGCCTTACCATCTGTCCACACCTCAGGGCTTAGCTAAAAATAACCGGGTCGTGGTGTGGCAAACCCACTTAGCACCAGGAGACGGCCCCTTCTCTCTGTATCAGCAGGCGAGACCAAAATCGTTCATCTCTTCCAGCCGCACCGGAGGTGTCAAGCAATAAGATAAACATATCCATCATCGGAGAGAGGTCCACACCGCCTTCTTTGGCAGGTGGATATTGAAAGCTTCGGTTTAATCGAAACCATCTCTCATCGTAAAAGGAATATATTATTTAAGAAATAAAGTGGTGTTTTGCTGAACCAGTAGAAAAGAATGGTAATTTCTGCCCTCTGGGGAAACAATGAGACAATTCCGGGTCAGGCTTAATCTTGCAGAGGGAGCCAGTCCCTGGATAATGAGCCCAGCCCACTGAAAACCAATTCCCAGTGCTAGAACCAAAAACAGCTGCAAAATAATAACAGAACAACACACAGAGCTGCAAACTGGTGATAGAAAATATTTAACCGGCATGTGCACAAAACTCAAAAAGTGTTCTTCTTTCGGAAATGTGCACGATGCCATGACCGCAGGAAAATTACAGCCAACGTTTACTCCTGAGAAGGCCGGTCTTTCAGGCTCTAAAGCACTTCCATATTTGATTAAAGGGGGTAAACAAAGAGAGAAAAGTCTTAAGGTTAAACCCATCCACCACTGAGCTCACAGAGATGCTGATGGAGGGCCAGAGGGCAACCAACAGGGAGACACATTGCTCATCACTGTGGTAAGGTTCCAAGTTCAAGACCCAAGTCTCCCTGGACCCAGAGGATGCACATGTGCCAGGAGCTGGGGTGGCCGAGGCTGGGGGTGTGAACATCTTGTTGGAAGTACCTCTGTGTGTGTGTGTGTGTGTGTGTGTGTGTGTGTGTGTGTGTTTTAGGGAAGAAATACATTTCAACATTCAATTACAAAAAAAAAAAAAAACAAGATGTCACCACACCACACCTGCATGTGTGGGGAGGGGAAGGAAGACGAGAAGGGAGAGACAGAGACAGACAGAGAGAAATTCACTGTAGCAGATATTCCAGAACACTGCCAGATCCTTTTTTAAAATTAATTTTTAAATTTTTTTAGGTTTTTGCCACAGGGCTCTGTGCACTCACTGTCGAAAGACAGAGAGAGAAATCACCACCTGGGGGGATGCTCACGTCACAATCCCTTCTCCTCCACTCTTCTCTCAGAATTTTGGGCATGCATGCACATGCACCCAGTGTGATTTTCAATTCGCCAAGTCTGTTAGTCAAACCATGGTCAGCGCCCTAACCACCATGCCACATGCTACATCTATTTTTTTTTTTCAAACAAATGACAGTTGCCAATAAAAATCCCATCCCTTCTATAATCCCCTGTATTTTGGGACCAGTAGATGGGGTAATGGTTACGTTGTTAGTCTCCCATGTAGTTGACCTTAGTTCGAGTCCCGGACCTGGTGACTTGAAACTCACGCCAGGCGCGTGTGCCTGCGTGCCGAAGATCCCAAGAGGAGAATGGAGGAGAAGGGATTGCAGCATGGTGATCCTCCCCCTGGGGGGTAATTTCTCGACTTCTGTCTCTCTGTCTCTGTCTCTATCTCTCCAGGAATCACACGTGCCCTGTAGCAAAAATCTCTCATAAACATAATAAAAATAAAAAACAAAAAAATATATAACTACCTGTATGTTAATGTGTCAATGAGGAAAATACTAACGTATGACTTTTTTCTCCCTCTGGAAGGGGCCCTCATTTCACCTGTTGAGTTCTTAGGGACAAGCTGGTATTCCTGCATCATCTTTATCCAAGGCCCAAAACCATCAAGTTAGAGGAGACCCTAGAGCCAGGAGGTTTTCATCCAGGCGTGGTTCATCCATTGTCACTTTTAACATATGGGATATTTGGGTATGACTTGGCACCAATACCACAGGTTTTCTTGGTTGAGTCGTATTGGCCAGTATTAAAGCTTGTCAGGAACTAGACTATGCATTAAATATCCTGAATCCCACATCCCTCTAGAACCTCCCAAATGCACACCCAAGCAGTGGCCAGTCATCTCCTGCCACTTCCTGGATCCCAAAACAGAGCAAGTAAAATGGCAGACCATGTAGACTGGCTTCTACACAGCAGGGAAAGCCCTGCAACCAGTATGTGGCATAGCAGTGACGTCTCTGGAATCCCACATGACCAACCGCAGTTTGAGTCCTGGATCCGGTGGCTTGAAAATCATGCTGAGAGATCCTAGGAGAATGGAGGAGAAGGGATTATGACATGGCCATCCCTCCCTGCCCTGGGGGTGATTTCTCACCTTCTCTCTCACTGTCTCTGTTTCTCTCACTCCAGTGAGTGCAAGCACCCTAAGGCAAAACCCTCTTTGAAAAAAAAAAAACTAAAAAACAGCACTGTGGTGTGAATTGGGTAGCTGATCCCACATGGCTGGCCACAGGGCTACTCCTGGCCCTGGTGGCTGGAAAACCACACGAAGCACATGCATGCATGCCCCAAATCCTGGCAGGACGGGGAAAGGATGGAGAAAGTGTTGGACCATGGCCAGACACTACCAGGAGATGCTTTCCCCTCTGTCTCTCCATCTGGCAAGCACACGTGCTCTCTGACAATCAGGCAGCCAGGGACGGAGAACCCAGACAGACCAGGTCTGGGTGGTCTCGGAAAGACGGCAGGGTGCCGTGGATTTCACTGGAGAACTGCCTTCCCTGCTCCAACTCGGCAAATCCAAATGTAAGAACATCAGTGACCCAGCAGCCACACCCTTCTGAAACCACGAAAGCGCGTGTTTCCTGGGCGCATGGACAGGAATGCTCCCCGAGGTGTGCCTTCACTTTCCAAGATGTCGGTGATCTGGATGGGCCACTGTCCAAAAATAGGAGTAGAAGATGATTTGCTACTTGGGGGAGAGAGAGCACGCGTTTCCATAATGCTGACTGTAGCGCACGGGTATAATCCCTCTGTTTTATCATCAGCTATTGTTTCTCTCTTCCTCATTTATAAGTGACACATGATCATACATACGCATGTTTAGGAAGGAACACATTGTCCACGGAGCCCATGCTAAGTGTGGTTTCCATTATTTACTGGGAGCTTTGCAATGTATCCTTTTTTTCATCGTGGACGACTGCTGTATAACTTTATCAAATAAGAAATACATTTTTTTCAATGTAAAGAACAATTTTTTTTTTTTTTTTTGCTATAGGGTATGTGTGATCGCCAGACAGACAGACAGAAAGCAGGAAATCATCCCCCAAAGGGGATGGCCATGCTACAATCCCTTCTCCTCTGCTCTCCTCTTGGGATCTTGGGTACACACACATGCGCCCACTGTGAGCTTCAAGCTGCTGGGTCCAGGACTTGAACCACTGTTGACTACATGGGAGTTCAGCGACATAAACATGATGCCATCTTCAGGTCCCCCAAAATATATGTTTTCTCATTTGTCACAAGGTCTGTGTGTTTTCTGGAGGTGAAGAGAGGGAACGAGGAAAAGTGAGAAAACACTGCCAAAGGGTTGGTCACAGCACAGCACCTTCTCCTCCCTTGCTGCACCCTGCAGGGTTCTGGACACACATGTACATGTGCCTGGCATGTTTCTCAAGCTGCTGGGTCTGAGACGTGAACTGCACAGTCAGCCACGTGAAGTCCACCTGCTTTCACCACTATGCCACTGGCTGGGCCCCACAAAGTAACTTAGTTCTACGGTTACAAATCTCGTTCTTGCAAAAGCATTTTTGCAAACTTTCCCATTATGGAGGGGAATGAAATCTTTCTTTTTTTCTTTCCCTCTCTTTCTTTCCCTCTCTCTCTTTCTTTCTCTCTTTCTTTCTCTCTCTCTCTCTCTCTCTCTCTTTCTCTCTCTCTCTCTCTCTCTTTCTTTCTTTTTCTTTCTTTTCTTCTCTTCCTCCCTCCCTCCCTCTCTCCTTCCTTCCTTCCTTCCTTCCTTCCTTCCTTCCTTCCTTCCTTCCTTCTTTCTTTCCTTCCTTCTTTCTTTCTCTCTCTCTCTCTCTTTCTCTTTCTTTCTTTCTTTCTTTCTTTCTTCCTTCCTTTCTTTCTTTCTTTCTCTTTTCCTTCCTTTCTTTCTTTGTCTCTCTTTCTCTCTTGTCTCTCTCTTTCTCTCTCTCTTTCTTTCCCTTTCCTTTCCCTTTCCCTTTCCCTTTCCCTTCCTTTCCTTTCCTTTCCTTTCCTTTCCTTTCCTTTCCTTTCCTTTCCTTTCCCTTTCCCTTTCCCTTTCTTTTCTTTCCTTTCCCTTTCTTTTCTTTCCCTTTCTTTTCTTTTCTTTTCTTTTCTTTTCTTTTCTTTTCTTTTCTTTTCTTTTCTTTTCTCTTCTCTCTTCTCTCTCTCTCTCTCTCTCTCTCTCTCTCTCTCTCTTTTCTCCCCCCTTCTTTCTTTCTCTTTCTCTCAGGAGGATTCCTTTTAAGTGGCCTGCTCCTGGTCTCTGTCACCCTGGGCTAACAGACACTATTCTAAGGCATTTTGAATGACAGTACTCCATACTGGAGAAACAGCTTAAGTACACCCTGTGTGCACTGGGTCTGAGGGGCACGCCAACGCAGTCAGACAGCAGCCATGGCTGAGAGACCCCCCTGCATTCCAAGTCGGCTACGCATGGGGGCAGGACGGAGCGAGACATCAGTGGAACATTTCTGTAAGGAGAGCCTGAGGAATCTGACAAGGAATCTGACAAGGGTAATAGCAGTTCTCAGTTGGCTACAGACCTCAGCCACTCCCAATACTGCATGATTGAAGTGATGAGAGTGAGCTTAAAAAGATCGCATGTCTCATGCATAATTTATGTATTTATTTTCTGTTCCAACTTGTCATCTAATGGAGGCCATCGGGATGGGGAAAGAAAACATAATATGAATGGTCTTTTCTTTTTTAATTATATACTTTTTTGTTTTTTGGAGAGCTTTTTGCTATAGGTTGTGTGCGCTCACCAGAAAGAGAGAGACAGAGAGACGGAAAGCAAGAAATCACCCCCCCCAGGGGGATGGCCACGCCGCAATCCCTTCTCCTCCATTCTCCTCTTGGGATCTTGCACACGTGCCTGGCATGAGTTTAAGCCACCAGGTCTGGGACTTGAACCGCGGTCGGCTACATGGGAGTCCAGCAACATAACCATTACGCTAACTGCTGGTCCCATAATTTTATATATATATTTTTCACACAGTGTCTTGTTATAGGGCATGTGCACTCGCCTAAGACACAGAGAGAGACAGAGAGACAGAAAGTGAGAAATCATCCCCCAGAGGGGATGGCTACACCGCAATCCCTTCTCCTCCATTCTCCTCTCAGGATCTTGGGCACGCACGCACATGTGCCTAGCATGTTCCAGGTCCAGGACCCAAACCTCGGTCCATCACATGGGAGTCCAGCATCCTAACCACTGTGGCCCCATGAATGGTCTTACCTACCCTATGGGAAGAGCAGTGCTGCCTACTCTCAACTCCAAGAGGAGCGCCATCAAGTGGTCCAAGTGGACGGCAGCTGCCTTGTGTCTCGGGACGTGTTAAAATCAAATGTCTTTTGAACAGTCAATGCTCGGCACAGTAACATCATCTTAAAAATGGGACCACCAGTCAGCATAAAGATTACATCGCTGGACTCCCACATAATCGACCACAGTTCAAGTCCCAGACTTGGCAGCTTAAGGCTCATGCTGGGACTAGCAGGTGGTGTGGTGGTTAAGTCACTGGATTTCCACATGGCTGACCATGGTTCGAGTCCCAAAGCTGGTGGCTTGCTTTCTCTCTTTCTCTCTCTCTGTGTCACCTTCTGGTCAAATTAAAAGATAAATAATAATAACAAATAAAAATAAATAAATAAATCTTTAAAACAAACAAACAAACAAACAAACAAACTCATGCTGGGCACGTGTGCATGCGTGCCCAAGATCTCAGGAGGAGAATGGAGGAGAAGGGACTGTGGTGTGGCCGTCCCCTCTGGGGGCAAGTTCTCATTTTCTGTCTCTCTGTCTCTCTCTGTCTTTCTGGCAAGCACACACGCCCTAGCAAAAACCTTTCTCTCTCTAAAAAAAAGATGTTTTCCAAACTAACGAGGCCCCCAAACCTGGGGCTAGACCACCCTGGCCCTACTGCAGCTGTTTTCCCCAGCTGATCCCAGGACACGGTGCTCATCCTCTTCCGGCGGGGTCATGGTTTATTAAAGAGTGGCCTACGGCAAACAGATGCAGCATGGCCCTGCGCAGAGCCCAGGTGGGGAAGACAAGACAGCCAGCCTACTGCGGATTTCTGCAACAGGCCTGGGTTTTGTTAGGCTCCGGCCGTGGGGCAGCCCCAAGGAACACTGGAACGTGGTTTCTGCATGACTCCTGGGACCCACTTGTTCCTGAACAGCATTTTGGGTTCACTTGGCTATGTTGCAACGACCCCAGGAGGAGGAGGCATGAGCTCGGGCTGGCTGTCCCTCCTCTGCGTGTGTGTTCCATCATGTAACCTTGCACTGAGACATGCCACAGATACAGCCATGTGTAGACGCCCACGCCAAACACTGATCTTCACATGGAGTGTCCTAGAAACGCTCCAGAGGCGCAAGCTCTATGTTAGACTCCCAAATCTTTGAGGACAACATAAGAGTGTTAGTTTGGAAGGCCAGGTGGCATGGTGGTTCAGGGTGCAGGACTCCCACATGACTGACAGTGGTTCAAATCCCGGACTTGGTGGTTTGCATTCTTTCTCTCTCTCTCTCTTGTTCTGTCCCTCTCTAGTCAAACTAAAGTTAAATAAAATAATTCTTTTTAAACAACTGTTATGTTGGGACCAGCAGTTAGCGTAATGGCTATGTCGCTGAACTCCCATGTAGTTGACCGTGGTTCGAGTCCCGGACACAGTGGCTTAAACTCACACTGGGCGCATGTGTGTGCGTGCCCAAGATCCCGAGAGGTGAATGGAGGAGAAGGGATTGTGGTGTGGCCATTGCCTCTAGGGGGGTGATTTCTCGCTTTCTGTCTCTCTGTGTCTTTCTGGGGAGTGCATGCACCCTACAACAAAGCCCCCTCCAAAAAAAAGAACCCAGAAAAAAATCTGTTATTTAATTAATTTATTTCTTTTTAGATTTTTGCCATAGAGTGCGCTCATAGGGGAGAGACAAACAGGAAGAGTGAGAAATCATCCCCAGGGGAATGACTTTGCTGAAATCCCTTAGGATTTCGGGGCATGCAACGCACATGTGCCCGACATGACTTTCAAGCCACCAGGTCTGGGATTCAAACCATGGAATCAGCCTTGTGGGATCCAACCCCTTATACATTTGCTGGCACCACAAGACTATCATTTTAACTTCCAGCTGGCATCAGACAACAGGGCATTGTTCTTAGTAAAGGCCGGGCCCTGCCAAGGCCATCTCTTTTTTACCCAGGACCCCCCTATTTTGCATAAGTGTACCCACGCTCACAAGGACTTGCTGTGTTGGAACCCTCCTGCCTCAGCTGGGATTTCAGGCATGCACCACTAAGCCTGTCTCTTTTTCAGACAGGAATTCCTTATGTTGCTCAGGCCAGCCCTGAGCTCACGATTCTCCTGCTTCAGCCTCCCCGAGTCTCTGGGATTACAGGTGCATGCCACTGTGCCCGGTTTCAGGTTAGACCAGGAATCAAACCTGGGGCTCCCAACGTGGTTCCAGACTACACAGCAGGGTTTGCAGCCTGCACCACCACAGGACACCAGCAGATGGCGCAGTGGTTACGTCGCTGGACTCCTGCACCTTCATTCTAGCCCTGGACGTGGGAGGCTTGAAACTCACTCAAGTGTGTGCACACCCAAAACGGCTCCCAAGTAGTCAGTCGTGGTTCGAGTCCTGGACCTGGTGGCTTGAAACTCACACTGGGCAACTATGTGCACGCTGAAGGTCCATGGCCATCCACCCTAGGGAGTGATTTCTCACTTTCTGTCTCTCTGATGAACACACAAACCCTATAGTAAAAATCACTCTAAGATAAAATAAAAAAATAAAATAAAATAGGGGCTGGCAGGTGGCGTGGTGGTTAAGGGCACTAGACTCCAGGGTTCGAGTCCCAGATCTGGAGGCTTCTTTTTTTACTTTCCATTTCTCTCTCTCTCTCCCCCCCCCCCGGTCAAATTAAATAAATTAAATGAATAAATAAAGTTAAATAAAATAATTCTTTAAAAATTAAATTAAATTAATTTTTTCTATCTGTTCTTTTTTTTTTTTTTTTTTGGAGAGGTTTTTGCTATAGGGTGTGTGTGCTCACCAGACAGACAGAGAGAGACAGAGAGGCAGAAAGTGAGAAATCACCCCCCAGGGGGGATGGTCACGCCGCAATCCCTTCTCCTCCATTTTCCTCTGAGGATCTTGGGCACGCACATACACTCGCCCGGTGTGAGTTTAAGCCACTGGGTCCGGGACGCGAACTGCGGTCAACTACGTGGGAGTCCAGCGACATAGCCATTACGCTAACTCCTAGTCCCTTCTTTTTATTTATTTAGATTTATTTTACATTCATTCACTGTATATTGCTACAGCATACAAAATGAAATTTTCCCATCCAGAATACACTGAATATTGGCCCAATCAAAGGTATTACTATACCTATGATCTTCAACAGATCATTTTTCATTTTGTGTGTTTTTTTTAATTAAAAAAATCTTGTTTTAATTTTTAAAATTGTAATTATATATTTTTTATTATTATTCATACATGAAATCGCTATGCATCATTTAGATTGTGAAGAGACTTTACCCAGCACGATATGCACCTCAGTTCAGCCCAGCTGAGACCACCATACACAGATTCCACAAGGTGTCTGAGAATGTGATAGGATTGTATGATAATCAGCTTCCAGTTATTGCTGGAGTTCTTAGAATACTGCAAAAGGAGGTCCAGACAGTGGTATAGTGGTTAGGGCGGTTGGACTCCACAAGACTGACTGCATAGTTCAAGTCCCAGATCGGAAGATTTGAAAGACACAGGCCACACGCGTGTGCATGCCACACAATCCTGAAAGATGAAACGGAGGAGAAGGGATTCTGCATGAACACCCTCCACAGAAGGCACTTTCTCTCTTTCCACTCTTAGTGAGTGCACGGGTCCTCTGGCAAAATTTAACACAAAACCAAACCAAACCAGGGACCAGCAGTTGGCATAATGGCTATGTCGCTGGACTCCCACGTAGTCGACCGTGGTTTGAGTCCTGGACCTGGTGGCTTAAACTCACGCCGGGCACGTGTGCGTGTGTGCCCAAGATCCCGAGAGGAGAATAGAAGAGAAGGGATTGTGGTGTGGCCATCCCCCCCGGGGGGTGATTTCTCGCTTTCTGTCTCTCTGTCTTTCTGGTGAGTGCATGTGCCCTATACCAAAAACCTCTCCAAAAAAAAAAAAAAAAGCCAGAAAAGCAAACCAACCAAGTGGGCTGTGAATTGCAACCTGGTTTACAAATGTCCCCAGACAGCAGGGCAGCTTCCTCAGCTTCATCGATTATATTCATGAAGTGGAACAGCACACAGTTGGCTTTTAGTGTTTCTTTTCTTTCTGTCTTTGATTTATTTCTTCCATGATCGAGAGAGAAGGCATCCCCACCAGGACCCGCCCCCAGCCAGTCCTGGGTCCAGGGCACACAAAGACCCTGTATACGCAGGGTGATCTCTGGATGCAAACCTGGGGACTTCGCCGAGGGTCAGCCTCCTGGAATGTGGCATTGTATGGTTGTACCTCTATTGAGCCCCAGTGCCACTGTTCAAAAATTATTTACTTTGAGGACCAGCAGATGGCATTGTGGTTATGTCATGGACTCCCACATAGCCAACTACGGTTCAAAACCTGGACCCGGTGGCTTAAAACTCACACAGGGCACATGTGTGTGTGCGCCCAAGATTCTGAGAGGAGAATGGAGGAGAAGGGATTGTGGCGTGGCCATCTCCCCTGGGGGTGATTTCTCACTTTCTGTCTCTCCAGTGAGGGCATGTGCCCTATAGCAAAAATTTCTCTTTAAAGAAAAAAGAAAGAAATTAAGAAAAAAGTATTTACTTTTGAGAACTTCCATATGAAGAAACAGAATTAGTGAATAAACAGGCTGCAGGGTAGGTGTAATGAACGTGCTCTTCCTAGTGTGAAGAGACACTGACTACAACTTTGGGTACAAATGCCCAAATGGGTGTGGGAGTGTGGTGTAGCTACAGAAGAGCTGTAGGTGATTCAAGGCAAAAAAAATAAAATAAAATAAAATAACATAGTGGAGAAAGTCTACAGAAAACACAGATGGAGGAATCCCACTGTGGGATGTAAAAGCGTCTTCAGGATGTTCACGAAAAACGTGTACGAGGAAAACACGACGCACGGATTTAAAGATGTGTTTGCACCAAAATAGACCCATACTTCAATTCCATTTTTCCACACACATTTTTAAGTCCCTTTGTACACCGCCACACGGAACGTGTTCAGCAATACACATATCTTAGTTTTTGGGTTTTTTTGTTTGTTTGTTTGTTTGGCTATTGCATGGTACATGCTGACCAGAGAGAGGCAGGAGAAAAGTGAGAACTTGCTCTTCCCTCCCCGGGGGCGGGGGGGACAGGTATGCCACAATGCTTTCTCCAGTCTCCTTTTGGAATTTTGGGCACACATGCACGTGTGCCTATTGTGTTTTTCAAGTCTCTGAGTCTGGGGCTGAAACTGCAAAGCTGGTCATATGGGATCCAGTGCCTCCACCACCGCACCATCTACTGGCCTCTGAAAGTGGTATTTTAAAGGTTATGATTCAATATTAATAATTCCATTAATGGGAGGTGATACTGGTTATGTTGCTGGACTCCTACTCGAACTCAATCAGGGTTCGAGTCCTGGACCTGGTGGCTTGAAGCTCACGCGAGGCATGTGTACGTGTGTGCCCAAAATCCTGAGAGGAGAATAGAAGAGAAGGGATTACGGTGTGGCCATTCCTCCTGGGGGGGGGGGGGGGGGTGATTTCTCACTTTCTGTCTTTCCATCTCTCTCTGGTAAATGCACATGCCCTGTAGCAAAAATCTCACTCTAAAAAATAATTCCAACATGGAAGTTAGAAATAATGAACTATAGGGAAAGCCAAAGAGTGCCCCCCTTTTGATTGGGAATGAAGACAGACTTCTCTCTAATAGGCCGTTGTCTCTTATACATCATATTAAAAAAAAGCATTTGTGCTCCAGAAGTTTCACCACCTAGCTCTTGCATTTATGGAGTTAATCATGAGCTTTCTAAAGATGCAGGATTCCTTGACTCAAAACAACAGTGCAATTTAGGAGAATTCCAAGGAAAATAGTTGGAAATGAGAGAAGGAGATTTTTAGGAGAACACAAGGATCTTCACCGTTGTTCTTTCTAAATAATAGAAAGCGCTTCCTTAATTTTCTGGAAGTGTCTCTATTCATACTGTGCGTGAGAGAGACAGAAACAGCCCCTAGAACAGGGTCTTTGGTCCACAATCTTTTCCCCAGCCTCAGACAAGGAGGGTAATGGCATACGTGTGCATTTGCATGTCAAATGTGCTAAGGGGGGTCCTGGGCTGTGAACCCAGGGCCTTTCCCACATGGGTTCAGTTCCACCCCCACTGCACCACCACCTGGTGTTAAAGGAGCTTCCTGTCCCTCCTGGCCAGGCTGCCCTGGAGCTTGGCGATGTGGCCCTGTAATTAGTTTCCATTTGGCTAATGTCCTGTCGAGGGGGTGGATCTGTACTGATGGGTGGTGGTTTGTGGAAAATTCAGTACCTTTCCCGAAAAGATTTTCTCCTGACATTGCTTCAACTGTGCACAGTCTTCAAACATTTCAGAATTTGGGATCAGCAGATGCTGTAATGGTTACGTCACTGGACTCCCACGTAGTGGACTGCAGTTCGAGTCCTGGACCCGGTGGCTTAAACTCACACAGGGCGCGTGTGTGTGCGTGCCCAAGATCCTGAGAGGAGAATGTAGGGGAAGGGATTGTGGTGTGGCCATCCCCTTTGGGGGGTTTCTTGCTTTCTGTCTCTCTGTCTCTCCGGCAAGTACATGCACCCTATAGAAAATTCTCTATTAAAACCAAACTAAACCAACAAAAACAACAGCCAAAAAAATAAATAAAAAATGGGGCCAGCAGGTGGCATGATGGTTGAGGCCCTGGAGTCCCACATAGCTCCTGGCTGGTTGGAGTCCCGGACCTGGTGGCTTCCCTCTCTCTCTCTCTCTGTCTCTCTCTGGTCAACTTTTAAAAAAAATAATGATAACAAATAACATTAAATAAATAATCATTTTAAAAAATACATGTCACATTTCAGGAGAGAAAGTGTATCATATACACAACTTCTTTGGGAACATAGGTGAAAATTTTGAATCATGATTTTGGTAACGAGAGACTGGCTTTCAGGATCTCACATATTTCGGGAGGCTTATAGGCAAGGGTAGGAAAACATTCTAAACCTCTCTCTCGCTAAAAGCCCGCTCTCACGCCAACAGTCTTGAATCCGTAAAACCAATTCTTGTTTAAGCAAATTACAGTCACCCTTCAGAGTGTCCAGTTTATTTGCAGTAGGGACAGCTTTGCCTTCAAAAACATGCTGCACTCTGGAATTTGAAATGCACATCCATAGGAAGCCGTATCTCTTTAAGCTCTTCCAAAGGAGACTGTGAACTTGTTTTATATTAGGTTCCATGACATTTTCTGGAATATTCAATACCATAAAAGTCAGCACTGCGATTTACATAAGACACGGGAGTTTAAAAAGAAAAAGCTAATTCTGATTTACGAAAATGTCAATGTCAATGTGAAATCCTATTAAGGTTGGAGAAGCAGCTTTTTGCCATGGATACTGGGAAATATGACTCATTCCAAACTTTAAACACGTTTTCCCATTTTTGTGAACCTCGCCCCAGGTGTCTGGAGTGGGATTTCTCACCTGAAAGTCTTGCAACATAAACACGTGTGTGATTTGGAGCGGCTCAGAGGTGGCGTTCCAGCGTGAGCGCGTGTTCCCCTTTTCCCCAGTCTCCTCGCAGGAATTTAGGCACGCACGCCCAGGCAGAGTACGTAGGAGGACTCTGGCTCCCCGACACACGTGAGAACGCAAACCCAGGCACGTGGGAGTAGTCAGCTTTATTTCACTCCACGCCGTGGACCCCTCCAGCTTCCGCCTCTGCCCTGTCCAGGGTGACTCTGTGCTGCTGTAAATGTGGACCCCAAAGCTCATTCTGCTTTCAGTTCTTATTCATTTATTAATTTTAAACTTTTTTGCCACAGGGTACGTGCGTTTGATGGAGACAGACAGACAGAAGCAGAGAGAGAGACTGTGAGAAATCACCCCCCAGGATGGCCACGCCACAATCCGTTCCCCATGCTCCTCTCAGGATCTTGGGCATGCACGCACATGGAAGAGTTTAATTTGTTGTTCAGGACAGATTTTTTTTCTTCTTTCTTTTTTTATATTTAATCACTGTACATCTTTGCAGCATACAAAATGAGTTTTCCCAGCATGGATACACTGCATATTAGCCCGGTAAAATACATATATATACATATATATATATATATATATATATATATATATATATACCATATATACTGGGTTTTTGCCATAGGGCATGCGCGTTCACACGGGAGGGCAGAGTGGAAAAGTGAGTAATCCCCGCCCGGGAGGGATGGCTACACTGCAGAACTGACCTTCCTCCCCATTGTCCTCTCAGGATTTTGGACACACATGCCCATGCAGCTCACGCGATTTGGCAAGCTGCCAGGTCCGGGACTCAAACTGTGGTCGGCCATGTGGTAATCCAGCTCCTTAGCCACCATGCCAACGACTGGGCCCTGAGACTAGAAGAGTTTGAAAGTGCATGACAGAGACTTCGTCCCCAGCAATGGACCTCTGAACGTGCTTCTGGTCACGACTCGGAAAGGAAGGAGGGAAGCTGGCAGAGAGAGCCTCAAGCTCCCAAGAACGCACCTACATTCATCATGGCAATGTGTCGTCGAACAATGCACAGCTCAGGCCACTCCGACGAGGTCAGGGTGCCAACGAGGATTAGGTCATTGGAAAAACACAGGGAAGGCCAACGCGGCTGAAAAGCGATCAAGAACTTGGCTACACTGCATTCACATTCTAGTGTTTTTTTTCCCCTTTTTTTGGAGAGGTTTTTGCTATAGGGCGCATGTGCTCACCAGACAGACAGAGAGAGACATAGAGACAGAAAGCGAGAAATCACCCCCCAGGGGGGATGGCCACGCCGCAATCCCTTCTCCTCCATTCTCCTCTCGGGATCTTGGGCACGCACGCACACGCGCCCGGCGTGAGTTTAAGCCACCGGGTCCGGGACTCGAACCGCGGTTGACTACGTGGGAGTCCAGCGACGTAGCCATTACGCTAACTGCTGGTCCCCACATTCTAGCGTTTTGTGGAAGGCACAACTGACATGTATACAAATGAACATTTAGCAGAAGCTATTTCTGAGCCACCGTTGGAAATACGGCTTGGTTCCTCTTGACTGCTCACAGTAAAAGGCGAGAAGAAAGAAACGTCTTAGCAGCCTGAATGAATGAAGCCACCTCCTTATCGCTAGAAAGAATATCCGAAAAACACAAAGACAAAAACAAAAGAATGTAATCCGAACCCCAATACAACTCACTGTCCTTCATATTCAAAGCTTGGGATGACTAGAAATGTGCCAGAGAACCTCACGCATTTACTAACGATTTGCCCCTGGAGAGGTCCGATAGCCGCTTGCCTTTGCCTCTGGCTTCTGCTCCCTGAACCAACAGAAAGGAAACCCCGGTTTCTCGAGGGTGCAGAGACGCTCCGTCTTCTCATCTTCCACTGGCTAATGAAGCCTGAGGCTAATTTCTAAGGCTCTGTCCAAATGCAAGCCTTTTTTTCTTTTTCTTTTTTTTTTTTTTTGGAGAGGTTTTTGCTATAGGGCTCATGCGCTCACCAGACAGACAGAGAGAGACAGAGAGACAGAAAGCGAGAAATCACCCCCCAGGGGGGATGGCCACGCCGCAATCCCTTCTCCTCCATTCTCCTCTCGGGATCTTGGGCACACACGCACACACGCCCGGCGTGAGTTTAAGCCACCGGGTCCGGGACGCGAACCATAGTCGACTACGTGGGAGTCCAGCGACATAGCCATTACGCTAACTGCTGGTTCTCTGCAAGCCTTTTAATAAAAGGTTCTCACATCACCTTTCTCTCCCCAGAGGAAAAGCCAAGCATTCCCTGCTCCTTGGTTTTGAATAGCGTGGCTTTTATGACTCAGGACATCATCTGTAAACTTGTGAAATTAAGGTACTGTTCTCTGTTATTTGCCCCCGGGTGGGCCAAACATGCAGGAGCCCGGGCATGAGAAAGAGGATATGAGGTTCAAGGAGGACTCAGAAGGTCCCCGTTAGGTACACGAAGAACGGTCAGAAAGACCCTGAGACTCAGAGAATACTGTCACACTCAGACAGGGCAGGGTGGGAAGAAAAGACTTGGGCAATGGAACTTACTGGGCGTGCCAAGAAATGAAAGCTCCGTGCTAGAGGAATTCTCAGTTTAGACGGCTGATGAAAGGATACAACATAAATAACGGAAATAGAATGCAAAGTGACCAAATTCACACTAATTAGAGTCTACGCATAGCATGGTACTATTGAGTCCCAAGTACTCTTAAAAATAAAATGAAGACTACATCATGGCGTGGTGGTTAACGCACTGAATTCCCATATGGATGAACACAGCTCAAATCCCAGACCCGGCAGCTTGAAACTCACACTGGGCACCTATGTGAGCATGCCCGAAATCCCAGAAGGACAGTTGAGGAGAAGGGATTGTGGCATGGCCATACCCCTTGGGGAATGATTTCTCAGTTTTCCTCTCACAGTCTTTCTCGTTTCTGGTGACCACATATGCTCTCTGGCAAAACAAAACAAAACAAAAGCAAAACTTCAGACTACATCTAAAATATAAATCAGCTTACCTCTGAAAAGTGATGGAAAGAAAAACAGAGGTGAGGCTGAATTTACAGGTGAATACCCCCAAAGAATTGCAATGTAACCACTGCTCTTTATTTCAGATGTGGCTCTTTTCTACTCACATATGAAGTAGCCAGTATAATCCTATTCTACAATGGCCATGCAATTTCTCAAACAAGAGCGAATCTTTGTGAGCAGAACTTCAATCATGCTAGGTAAAATGGATGCAAGTATGAGACCTTTGACCGTATCTATACCAACGTGCCCAATCTATGTACAACACAGAATGGGTCTGCAGAAACTACGCACAGTGGTGCGGTGGATGGAGGGTAGGGAATACGCTTTCTTCGTTGAAGGAAGAACAGGGTGAAGTTCATCAGAGAAAGAACTTCAATACGTATGTGTGTATATGTGTGCACATACGTTAAGTACATACGCTCTCAAGGAATACCATGAATGAGGCAGAGTATACACACACACATACACATATGGACATACACTACACATATAAATGTCCAGGAGACACCATCAATGAAGGCAGACTATATACATATATAGACACATATATGTATACATATGTGCATACCTTACATACATACATATTCAGGGAATACCGTTGAAAAGGCAGAGAATATATTAGGCTGTCCAGAAAGTCCGGACATGTTTTTCTGTTTCTGTTTGCAAAAATGCATCATGATTGTCCTGACAACCCAGTATATACATAGAGGCATACACACACACACACACACACACACACACACACACACACACAGATATACACACATACATTATATACATAAATGTTCAGGGAATACTGTCAACAAAGGCAGGGGAGAGAGACCAGAGTTGTCGCACTAGTCTGACACACTAGATGACTAGATTAACAGACAGTACGAAAAGTGCATAGGACAAACAGCAAACATTGCTTCGAAGCACGGACCTTCGCTTATGTTGGGGTTCCTCTGAAGGTTTCATGAGACAAGACCTTGAGCGTAGGCAAATTGTCTGAATGGGGAGTTAATCATTGGAGCACGCGTGGGTGTGTTACCAGTGTGGAGCTCTGACCTCCTTGGGAACCTCTGAGACCTCTCCTGAAGGTGTCTTCCAGCTGTCTGCACGAAGGGCCAGCCCCATGGTGCAGCGGTTAGGTGCACAGGGGAAGCCAGATCCCACATGGACAACCGGGGTTCAAGTCCCGGACGTGCTGGTTTGAACAGTATGGTCAGCATGGGTGAGCCGAGAGAGCCTTGACTACTGTAGACACACTAGAAGATGAACACCTATCTATGGCAAACATGTGCAGCGGACATCAGACACATCCTCTGAGCACACCCAAGATACTGATGGGATAGAGAATTGAGGAAAAAATGATTTCAGTGTGATCAGGGCTTACTGAGATTCTCTCTGTCTCTGGCTGTGTTTTTTTGTTGTTGTTGTTTTGTTTGTTTTTTTTTTTAGTTTTTTTGCCATAGGATACATATACCCACCAGAGAGAAAGAGACAGAGAGAGAGAGAGATAGAAAGTGAGAAATCAACCCCTTGCCCCTGAGGGGTGATGGCCAGACCATAATCCCTTCTCCATTCTTCTCTCGGGATGTTAGGCATGACCATATACGCATCTGACATGATTTTCAATCTGCCAGATCTGGGATTTGAACCATGGTCAGCCATGTGGGAGTCCAGTGCCTTAACCAACACACAACCTGCTGGTCCCAATGGCCTTTGGCATTAAAAATAACAATAATTTTTAAAAAATGGAGTTGTCTGGTGGCTGGCAGGTGGTATGGTAGTTCATTAAGGCAGTGCACTCCCATATGGTTGACCACACACAGTTCAAGTCCCTAACCTGGTGGATTGCTTTTTCACTTTCCCTATCTCTGTCTCTCTCTGGTTAAATTAAAAAAAAAAAGATGAATAAAATGAAATAAAAAATTCATAAAAATAATGAAGAATGGTCTGAGAGATGTACTTTCTCCATTCACACATTTGGCTAAGCTCTAACCCTCAATCTTGTTGGTGTGTCTCCACTGCAGGTTCAAGCTGTGTCTACACAGGCTGTGAGCCTCAGGAGGTTTAGAGAAAGCACCTGAACGACAGGCACACTTTCTGTGCCTGCGGTTGTTGGAACAGTAGACAGCGCTGCTGAAATGCTGTGTCGGGAACTGTCCACTGCGCTGGTGCTGAAGCCACACGCTTCCATGCCTTGCGCTTTCTGTGACAAGCACATGCACCCTACCGAAGTCATGAAATGGAAGCTGGGAGAAGATAAGCCACGGGCTCAACCATTTATGAAGTGAGGAAAACTAATCTCAAAGGGGATGTTCTGCAATGCCATGTAAGAATAGTCTCCACTAGGTGGGAACCAGCAGTTAGCGTAATGGCTATGTCACTGGACTCCCACGTAGTCAACCGCGGTTCGCGTCCCGGACCCAGTGGCTTAAACTCACGCCGGGCGCGTGTGCGTGCGTGCCCAAGATCCCGAGAGGAGAATGGAGGAGAAGGGATTGCGGCGTGACCATCTCCCCTGGGGGGTGATTTCTCGCTTTCTGTCTCTATGTCTCTCTCTGTCTGTCTGGCGAGCGCACGCGCCCTATAGCGAAAACCTCTCCAAAAAAAAAAAAAAAAAAAAAGAATAGTCTCCACTAGGCAAACACGTTCGGTGGCTAAACAGACCTAGTTTGAATGGCAGAAAGAATCTTTGGGTGATCCAGATCCCATGAAAAAAATCCAAAAGGGAGACCAAGAGATGGCATAATGCTTATGTTACTGAAATTCGACATGGCTGACCGCAGTTCGAGTCCCGGACTTGGTGGTTTGAAATTCACATCAGATGAGTGTGTGTGTGCCTGTGTGTGTGCCCAAAATCCCAAGAAGAGAGTGGAGAAGAAGGGATTGCTCTGTGGCCATCTCCGTGGGGGGTGATTTCTTGCTTTCTGTCTCTCTCTGTCTCTTCAACCAGCAAACACTCCTTATAGCAAAAATCTCTCTTAAAAAAAAAAAAAGAAAGGTAGCAGTATTACAAGACTGCCATTTTATCATCTTTCTATGAACAGGATATAATGCCTCATTGGCTTTTAGGTACCTTCAGGGTATAAAGAAAAACCAGCCACACTGCAGATTGTATTGATCACTGATCAACGTTTCCACAGAAACGGAAGAGAAACAGCTTTGAAATTTTCTTCACAGTGGTTAAAATCACTCTCTCTCTCTCTCTCTCTCTCTCTCTCTCTCTCTCTCACACACACACACACACACACACACACACACACGGTATCCAGAAACGTGTACATTGGAATTCTTGGAAGAGCCAACTCTTGGAAGAGCTCCTTGGAAGAGTAAAGCATGGCATATCCTTTCTTATTTCTGCTTGAGAGAGCAATATTACAGATAACCTGCTGTCTCAAAGTACTAGACAGTTGGGAAAGAGAAACCGACAAGCTTTGGATGCGAGCGAGGTGTGGAATCACGCATCAGCTTCACGAAAACATTAATAAACACTTAGTAAATGAGTCACTTCGCCGTCCCACTCATGCAGCTCAGCTTCACAAGGCCTACTGTACGGCTCCTTTGCAATGCCGTACTCTGGACGTGCAAACTCACGGCGAGGCTGTGATGGGCGTTAGAATATGTCCACATCACGCTTCGTCAAAGAGCCAAGGAGTCTTCGACACTGAACACAGCAAAGAGACGATTCACCTACACCACACTAGTCTGCTCATATTAATAAATAAATACAGCAGGCCAGCAGGTGGCATGGTGGTGAAGGCACTGGACTTCCACATGGCAAACCATGGTTCAAGTCCCAGACCTGGAGGCTTGATTTCTCACTTTCCTATTCTCTCTGTCTCTCTGGTCAAATTAAAAAAATATGTGTGTGTGTGTGTATATATATATATATATATATATATGATTAAATAAATAATTCCTAAAAAATATATTTAGGAATCATATATATATATATATATATATATATATATATATATATATGTGTCTGTGTGTGTGTGTGTGTGTCTGTGTGTGTGTGTATATATATATATATATATATATATATAAAACCATATATATATATATATATATATACATATATATATATATATATATATATATATATGGTTAAATAAATAATTCCTAAAAAATATATTTGAAACAAATAAATACAGGTGTTTGTAAGATTTCTTTTTAGATATTGTCTGAAGGCATGTGTGCTAGCGAGAGAGAGAGAGAGAGAGAGAGAGAGAGAGAGAGAGAGAGAGAGAAAGCATCTTGATGGGGTATGGTCACGCTGCAATCCCTCCGCCATCTTTCCATCCTGCTGGCCCTTGGGGCATGCGTGCACACACACCAAGCCTACTTGTCAAAGCACAGGGGCTGAGATTCAAACTGCAGTCAGCCACATGGGATCCAGATCTGTTACTCTCTGCATTTCCATCGTCACCCTACAATAAAGTTGGCAGGAGGCCAAGGAGCATGCAGAAAAGACCCGTACCAGGCTGGGGCACGATTTGCTCTGTGGTCTCAAGACAGTCAGTCAGGGCCAGTGCTGACAGCATGAGGCCACTCTATCACGGAGGACAGAGATGACGCAGCATGAACATAGGTAAATTGCATGCAAGGCAGGGCTCAGGCTTGCTCCGTTTCTCATGCTTTGACCCGGTGCAGAACCCTTGCTCTTCAGCGAAACATATCGTGGGGTTATTTGACAACATTATGCAGCTGATGATGGGCAGCCGAACTTGCTTCCAGTTTCCACTGCCCAGTCTGTTTTCTTTCGGAGTTCACCATCGAGAACTCGAACATAGTAGGCTTCAACACAGACGCCTCCGGGGTGGGCGGAACAGCAGAAAGGGGTGTGTGTGTGCGCGCATGTGTGTGTGTGTGTATTTTCATTTATTCTCTTATTCTTCCGGATGCGATCGTGGGCACGATGCTTTTCCTTTTTTTATGGACGCAGAGTAAATGCACAGACACGGGGTGGTTTTCTTAGCCCAATGCAGGGATGAAAGCCGCTGGCTGGTGCAGGCTCCCTCTCAGCCCTCTGTCATCACCGGGAATGGGAGATTGAAAATCTCTGCGCATGTTCTCTCCCTCTGCTGCCCGCCCTGGCTCTGCCTGTGTGTTTCTGTCTGTAGCAGCACGTGGCTTTATGGAATCCCCGAGACCACAGAGCTAAGGAAGCTGGAAGAAACTCAGGACAAAGCGGATGCATCCACTGTCCGGTTTCCGTGCATAAAGCCTTTGTGTCATTGTCTCGCTCAGCGGAGAAAGGACTTGGTTGGCTGGTGAGTGGTTCCTGCTGAATAATTCCCAGAAAAGGTCATTTTTTTCATCTCCATTAGTATTGCTGTGCTGAGTGGTGAGCATGGGAGAGGAGTGGCAGTCCATGGACTGCTCCTCTGTCCTCCCAACCTCGGGAGCAGGCACAGGTCCGACAGCGATGTGCATGACAACCTGTAAACGGTGTGCTTAATCCCTAAGTAGAGTAACCAGTGGCTGCTTTACAGCAAACACTGTGAAGCATGGAAGCACTTTATAACACGCTGGTCTGCTACCATTCTTATTTTATTTAGTTTTTAATTGCTAGAGGGTGCACCCACTTGCCAGAGAGAGACAGAGACAGAGACAAAGGAGAGAGCACACCCACACCCCGCCATGGGGGTTGGCCATGCTGCAATCCCTCCTTCTCCATGTCTCTGTCAGGACTTCAGGCATGCATGGACACACGCCCAGCGTGTTTTTCAAGGTGCTGGGGCCAGGTTTCGAACCTGCAGTGGACCACGTGAAATCTAGCTGCCCTCACCAGGCTATGGGGCTGGCCTGGTCTGTGACTATTAATAAACGAATTGACTTACAACCACCGACAAGTTCCTGTTTATATGCTTCAATGTCACATTTGAGTACAGTCTTCAAAATGCTATCCTGTGATAGGTTGAAAAAGATAGGAACGTGGCAACTCTGTAACATTTTAACTTTTTTTGAAGAACTATTTGTTTAACTTCATTTATCCATTCATCTATTTTTAATTTGACCAGAGAGAGTCACAGAGAGAGAGAAAGAGAGAAAGGTGAGAAAGTATGCCACCAGGTCCAAGACTCGAACTGTGGTTGGTGGCCATGTGGGACCGTCCAGCGCCTTAACCACCACAGCACCTGCGGTCCCATTTTGTTTTGTTTTATTATTTTATTTTATTTTTTTTGCTATACAGTGTGTGTGCTCATTGGACAGAGACAGAAAGAGAGAGACAAAGAGTGAGGACACTCCTGGGTCAGGGGGTGACCACACTGCAATCCCTTCTCCATTCTCCTCTCCATGTTTTTGGGCATGTACACACATGTGCTTAGTGTGTTTGGTAAGCTGCAGGGTCTGGGACTTGAACTGCTCGGTTGGCCTTGTGGGATCCAAGCTGCCTTAACCACCATGCCACCTGGAGGCCCATAAAATTTCAACCTGAAATGGCCCTTTTCAGATGTTTATAATGGCTGTCTGGAACGGGCCACATAGAAAAGACCTTTTTACTTAGAGAGGTTTTTTAGTTTTGTTTTGTTTTTCTTTCCTTTTCTTTCTTTCTTTCTTTCTTTCTTTTTTTTTTTTTTTTTTTTTTTTTGAGAGGTTTTTGCTATAGAGCGTGTGTGCTCACCAGACAGGCAGAGAGAGAGAGACAGAGAGACAGAAAGTGAGAAATCACCCTTTTGGGGAGATGGCCATGCCGCAATCCCTTCTCCTCCATTCTCCTCTCAGGATCTTGGGCGCGCACGCACACGCGCCCGGCGTGAGTTTAAACCACTGGGTCCGGGACTGGAACCGCAGTTGACTACATGGGGGTCCAGCGACATAGCCATTATGCTAACTGCTGGTCCCATTTTGTTTTGTTTTTCCTATTAGGTACATGCGGTCACTGGAGAGACAGAGAGACAGAAAATGAGAAATCACTCCCAGGGGGGATGGCCACACCGCAGTCCCTTCTCTTCCATTCTCCTTCAGGATTTTGGGCACGCACGCACACACACCCAGTTTGAGTTTTAAGCTGCTGGGTTTGGGATGCGAACTGTGGTCAATTACGTAAAATCTAGTGATGTAACCATTATGCCATCTGCTGGTCCCAGGTTTATTTTATTTATTTATTTTTTTAATTTGCCAGAAGGTGCATGCACTCTCTAGAGACAGACAGAGCAAGAGAAAGAGAGAGACAGAGGGAATGTGAGAAATCACTCCGCAGTGGGGAAGACCATGCCACAATCCCTTCTCCATTCTCCCACTAGGATCTCGGGCATGCACACACAGGTACCCGGAATGTTTCCCAAGCCACTGGTCCAAGACTTGAACCGTGCAGCTGGTCATGTGAGATCCAGCTGCGTCAACTCCAAGGCCTTTGTACACGTGGTGCCCTCCTAACCACCTGCACCACCGTGGCTGGCCATGCCTGTAGGGTTTTTCACCCTCAGCCCTGTAACACCAAACCCTGCGTCCTCTCGTTCTGCCACGGGCAGGGACCAAGAGCCAGTCCTTCCCTGTCTCAGGACTGCAACCCTCCCCGCTTTAGCCATGTAACTCCTAGGAGGCCTCAGATTCCCAGTCCTGAAATCCGGTTTCCAGTCCGGGTTGGCTGTCAAGGGGCATTTCAGTCAGTGCTTATCCCCAAGTTGCAAAAACCCATCGACAGGATTTGCGATCCCGGTACGCTGCGCGCCAGGTCTCCGGAGCAGAAGCCACGGGCTTTGTAGCAGATCCACACGGCTTTCCCAACAAAGGAGCCAGGGCTTTCTACTCGATGGAAACTGGAAACGTCCCTAACGTGGGGAGTCCTACGATGCTCATGTTTCTTGGCCTGGCAATTCTAGATTGTCCTTGATTTTCTGAGAAGAAAGCGACTTGGACTGATACTGGGAACAGACACGGGTAGAAACAAGCCCTGTGGATGGCGATCCTTCTCCCGGTTCTTCTGTCCCAGGATGGACTGGCCGTGGGTCTGTGTATTTTCAGTTTGCCAACATGTTCTTGTATTTTCTTCATCCTGTCTGAGCCAGTCAGACCATGCACTGTTATCGGTGAGGCCAAGAGTGTGTTTGTATGGGGTGCCCTGGTCTGTCCTGTGCAGGGTTCCTTTGTCTGTCTCTAAGAACTGGGCTGTGTCTGTGCAGGGTCCCCTCGTCTGTCTCTAGGAGCTGGACTCTGTGTCTGTGCAGGGTCCCCTTGTCCATCTCTAAGAACTGGGCTGTGTCTGTGCGGGGTCCCCTCATCTGTCTCTAAGAGCTGGGCTGTGTGTCTGTGCGGGGTCCCCCTGTCTGTCTCTAAGAGCTGGGCTGTGTGTCTGTGCAGGGTCCCCTCATCTGTCTCTAAGAGCTGGGCTGTGTCTGTGCAGGGTCCCCTCATCTGTCTCTAAGAGCTGGGCTGTGTGTCTGTGCGGGGTCCCCCTGTCTGTCTCTAAGAGCTGGGCTGTGTCTGTGCAGGGTCCCCTCGTCTCTCTCTAAGAGCTGGGCTGTGTGTCTGTGCAGGGTCCCCTCATCTGTCTCTAAGAGCTGGGCTGTGTCTGTGCAGGGTCCCCTCATCTGTCTCTAAGAGCTGGGCTGTGTCTGTGCGGGGTCCCCCTGTCTCTCTCTAAGAGCTGGGCTATGTCTGTGCGGGGTCCCCTCATCTGTCTCTAAGAACTGGGCTGTATCTGTGCAGGGTCCCCTCGTCTCTCTCTAAGAGCTGGGCTGTGTGTCTGTGCGGGGTCCCCTCGTCTGTCTCTAAGAGCTGGCCTGTGTGTCTGTGCGGGGTCTCCTCATCTGTCTCTAAGAGCTGGGCTATGTCTGTGCGGGGTCCCCTCATCTGTCTCTAAGAGCTGGGCTGTGTCTGTGCAGGGTCCCCTCGTCCGTCTCTAAGAGCTGGGCTGTGTGTCTGTGCAGGGTCCCCTCATCTGTCTCTAAGAGCTGGGCTATGTCTGTGCGGGGTCCCCTCATCTGTCTCTAAGAGCTGGGCTATGTCTGTGCGGGGTCCCCTCATCTGTCTCTAAGAGCTGGGCTGTGTCTGTGCAGGGTCCCCTCGTCTGTCTCTAAGAGCTGGGCTCTGTGTCTGTGCAGGGTCCCCTCATCTGTCTCTAAGAGCTGGGCTCTGTGTCTGTGCAGAGTCCCCTCATCTGTCTCTAAGTCTAAG
This sequence comes from Tupaia tana, assembly GCA_026018925.1. Lineage (NCBI taxonomy): Eukaryota > Metazoa > Chordata > Mammalia > Scandentia > Tupaiidae > Tupaia > Tupaia tana. The sequence goes on along the minus strand of JAKSZU010000031.1, from coordinate 10,941,803 downwards.
GGCATATATACACACCCCTTTATCTGAGCTTTCAGTCTGAGGTTTGGGTTAGCCTTGTTCAATCAGAGTTGAGAACTCCAGTACAGTACAAGAAGGCATTCTGAGAGACAGAGGGAGACCATGTTCACAGAATTTGTGTCCCAGCACATGCTTAAGCTATTGTAGTTTATGGGCAGATGTTATTGCTTGTATCTTACTTTCTCTAATTTATTATTTAAACTTTAATAAGAGGTACGGATGCGTAGGGAGTATGATAGTCTTTATCTGCTGTTTCTGATGCCTAACGGGGTCTTACAAGGTGCCCCTCCATGGAAAATGGGGAGTAGGAATACGGCCTGTCTTGTTGCAATATGTGAGACAAAAATCAGCTTGCATGTGTATCAGATCATCCGAGGAACCATGTCAATTGCTAAAAGGATCAGGAAATCTTGGTTTCCAGCATGCGACTGAGAACAGCTTTATTTATTTATTTATTTATTTATTTATTTATTTATTTATTTATTAAAAAAATACACAATTGAAATGAATAAGCTGTTAGGGACCGTTCACTGTCACTTTCTTGACTTTTCATTTAGCAGAACCACTTCTGAGGAGTGGTTCTAGGGGAAAACACCCCAGGCTCAACTCCTGGAGCTGCCCAGCCTTTCTCTCCCTAGTAGAATAACCTTGGTCACTGGCCTCGGTTCAACACAAGCATGCGGTGATGTCACATGGGCAGAATCGTTCAGTAAAATAGCAAAATGAACTATCTGCAAACTGTTTACAAGGGAAAATAAAGTCTGGGACAAGCTGTACCTTATTTTATCTGATTTTTTTTAAGAATTATTTGAGGCCAGGAGGTAGTGTAGTGGATGTGGCACTGGACTCCCACATGGCCAGCCATGGTTCAAGATCTGGACTCAGTGGCTTGAAAGCCACACTGAGCGTGTATGCATGCATGCCCAGAATCCCAAGAGAATGGAGGAGAAGGTGTTGCGGCATGCCCATCCCCCCAGGGACCGATTTCTCACTTTCTCTCTCTCTGTCTCTGTGTCTCTGGCAAGCGCACACACCCGATAGCAAAAACTCTCAAAAAATTATTTAATTTTATTGATCATTATTATTTTCAAATTTGCTCTAGGGCACCTGTGCTCACAAGAGAATGAGAAAGTGAGAAAGCAAGCCACCAGGTCCAGGACTTGAACTGCAGCCAGCCATGTGAAAGTCCAGTGCCTTAACCACCATGCCACCTGCTGGTCCCATGAGCTGTGCCTTCTACAATGAGTTTCTTCTCTCGTCTTAGCCTTTTTCTTTTATTTATTTCTTCCCTGACCAAAAGTGACAGAATAGGAGAGAGAGAGAAACAGAGAGAGAGAGACAGCAACCCCAACAGAGACCTGATGCCATGATCCACCCCTAGCCTTGGCCAGCCCCCAGGTGTGGGCATGTGCACAGGGAAGTCTTGGTGCATGAACTTGGAACCCTGCCACATAGGAGAGCCTTGCCATTTCTGTTTTACCACTATGCCACCACCTAACCACATCTGCAACATTTCAAGCGTTACTTGTCCGGCTGCTAGTCACACACCTTCAGGGACAGAGATGAAACTGTGCCCCTGATGAAGCCCATCTAGTGGCTGGAGTGCCCAGTGGTTAGAAATAATGATAACCATGAGAAATAATCCCTGCTTATTGTGGCATCATTCACAATTCCTAAGACATGGCATGAACTCAGATGTCTACAGACAGATGACTGGATTGAAAAAATGTGGCACATATACGCTATGGAAAACTACTCAGCCATAAAAAACAAGACCCTGGCATTTGATAGAAAGTGGATGAATACGGGAGATTTACTGCTAAGTGAAGCACATCAGACTATGAAAGAGGCAATTGTATGTCCCCACTCAATACATACCAAATGTCTGCACTCCATGGCAGAAACGGAGAGACTGGAAGGTGTAAAGGCATGGAGAGAAACTGTGGGTACCAGAGATGGTGTGGGAGCATGGTGGGAAATGGGAGAAAGTGAGGGAGGGAGTCAAGGGGAAAAGAAAGAAGCAAAACATTTAAGGGACAAAAATGGAAAAGTATCTGTTGATTGATGATAATGTGTATGGTAATATCTTTGATTGGACTAATAATATACAGTGTATTCATGCTGGGAAAATTCATCTTGTATGATGTAATGATACATAGTGAAGGTTAAAAAAAAAAAAAGAAAAGAAAAGAAGAGAAAAAAATAACAATAAAATAAAAGAAGAGAAATTTCCTTGTTAGAAAATTGTCTTGTTATGAGGCCTGGAGGCACCTTTGCTTCATTCTCCCATGTCATGGGAAGCCATCCATAGTTCCACCTCTGACCTGGTTCCAAACATCACTGTAGCATAGACATTTGGACAGCTCAAGTCACCACCATAAAAGGCCATTGCTTGTGGGCCAGCAGGTGGCACCGTGCTTAAGGTCGCTGGACTCCTTCATGGCCGACCATGGGTGGAGTTCTGGACCTGACTACTTGCTTTCTCACTTTCCCTCTCTCTCTCTCTTGCTCTCTCTCTGTCCCTCTGTGGTTAAATTAAAGCATATAAATAAAGTTAAATAAAATAATTCTTAAAATAAGATTATGGGTTGTCTTGAGTGTTTTATCTGGCTCCTGTTTCTGTGGGTCCTACATTTTGGTCACGCCGGATGTGACAGTAATTTTTGGAAAAAAGAAAAAAAAATAAAAAAGGAAATCGACATCACCATGAATGGGTGACGTACCACATATACAGGAAAGCACATCAAATCGAAACCCAGGAAACTCAGAACAAAGGAGTGGGCACTGCCTCCATGCACCCGAGGAGCCTGAGTACCTGAATGTTGTCTCGGAGGGGCAGGAGACAGCTGAGCCTCACTCATGGGGCTGAAGGGACTCTCGTGTCACTGACCTGCAGTCCCCCAACCAAGCGTGAACACACAGCTGTCCAGATGCATCCCCTCTTTCCTCCTGGTGCACAGCAGTCAGGAGTGACCAGAGTCCCGGAATCAGCCACCAGGGTGAGGGTTAAGTGGCCTGCAAGGATGACAAGATACCCACACGCAGAAGAGTGCTCTCTCTGGGAGGGCTGGACCCCAGGTCTGGGGAAGGAACCTCTCTTCCAAATGACAGAGCATAGTGCTCGCTCCACAGCAGGGAGCCCCTCCACAGCTGTTTCTCCGACTGACTTCTCTGTTCCTGCTCCTGTGCTGGCCTGATCACAGTCACCTCCCAGAGACCCACTGTGACCTCACCAAGCAGGGGAGGTAGGCGGACAAGACCACTCTGGCACTAGGGCAGGGTCTGAACAGAAGGGGAAGCCTCAGGCATGGGTTTGCAAAGAAGGTGCAGGATAGGGTTCTCCTGGATGGAGTTCAGTTCTAATGAGGGAGCAGGGAGAGTAGCAAATGGGATGGATGGTAAGAGGTATTATTTTCATCCTGATGGCAACTGGCAGCCACTGAGAACAGATACAGTAAAGAAAGAGAAGATGCTGAAAGTCCAAAGTAGAGTTCGAGTCCTGGCTCTGGGCTAATACTCTGGAATCTTGCTCAGGGCACTCAATGTTTCTAAGCCTCAGTTTCCTCCTGGAATATTATGACACATCACAAAGTAAAGCTGCAGGAATCACATAACAGATGATGCCGTGTGTGTGTGTGTGTGTGTGTGTGTCCAAAATCCTGACAGGGTAGTGGGGAGAAGGATTCTGGCACGGCCATCCTCCAGAGGGGATGCTTTTTCATTTTCCCTTTCTTTCTCTCTGGCAAGTGCACATGTCCTATAAAAAAACTAACTAACTAACTAACTAACTAACTAACGTCATCCAAAAAAATATGGTATGTCTATTTATTGAACTGTCTGGGACTCTTATGAAGAATGAAGTAGGTTTATATGTGTCAAAAGCAGGGCAATTGCAAATTTATGTTTTAAGTGGAAAAAACAAGGTATAAAACGTTGTCTAATGCACTGCCTTTACATGCTGTTTAGTATGAGTTTCTTCAGAAGGATTCTCAAGACATGAGGAAGAGTCATGTTTTCTGAGACAACCGAGTGACAGAGGCGTGTGAGGAGACAAAGGGTTTTCCATACAAGCCTCTGTTACACTGGAATCTGCTAGCCACATGCACAACTGATGTGGCAGAAACAGAAAATAAACACTTGCCCACTGAAATGGCAAGTAGTTCAGAGCTAGAGATTTGTAGCATATTTGTGAATGCAGAGAAAAATCGTATGCAGAATAAATATGAGGGAGAATATAATCTGAAACCCAGAAGTGAGAGTATCCAAGAGACAGTACAGTTAGCAAGGCTTGTCAGAAAAGGAGGACGTTAGAAATCATGAATTTGAGGGCCAGACAGTGGTGCAGTGGTTAAAGCAGCTGGATCCCACATGGATGAGTGTGTGGATAAATTCCCAGACTCAGTGACTTGAAAAACATGTGTGTGTGTGAGTGTGTGTGTGTGTGTGTGTGTGTGTGTCTGTTGAGCACATGTGCCCAAAATCCCTAGAGAAGAATGGAGAAGTGATTGCAGCATGGCCATTTACTCTGGGGGGGAGAGTGATTTCTCACTTTCTCTCTCTTTCTCTCTCCGTATGTCTTACTTTTGCAAGTGCACGTACACTGTAGCAAACACACAAACAAAAGTGTATTCTATACTTTAAGTCCAGGAGAAGGTTTATCTATTTAATGGTAAGTAGGGTCATATGTTTTCAAAAACAAAAGGTAATATAAAGTAAATCGAGAATATGAAATGAGATGGCAGAAATAAGCATCAATCAATATTATCCAACAAATATAAATGGATTAAATTCATAAATTAAGAGGGAAGAAAAGACAACATACCATGTCTTTAAGAAATGCTGCATGCATACTAATGTAAACTCACCAGAGCAGAAAAGGGTCAATACAACAAATTAATTAAAATCCCTTGAGGGGACAGCAGAAAGCAAGGTGGTCATGGCACTGGATGCTTACATGGTCAGCTGATGGCTTGAACAGTCACAGAAGCAGCATGTGTGTGTGCGTGCCCAAAATTCCAAGAGAGGAATGGAGGAAAAGAGATTGCAGTGTGGTCATTTCTCCTAGGGGAGGGGTGATATCTCATTTTCCTTCTCTCTGTTTCTTTCTCTGTCTCTCTGCATAGTGCACATACCTTATAGCAAAACAAACAGACAAAATCCCTTGAAATAGTTTCAAGCTGTAGTACAAAATGGATTACTATACAGTTTCATAAAATGTGTAGACATGTTTATCATCTACATAAGCCATCTTGGATAGACAGAACCTTGCACAATGGTTTGGGAAGACTAAATAGCATATAAATTGACAAAACTTAGTTCAAAGGAAAAGCATGCTATTTTCTATTTCTTTGCTAAACCTTCATAAATATATAAAGAAAATCAAAAAAGTCTGTAAAAAAGCGCAAAGTATAAGTTTACTTTGGTGCAAAAAAAATAAATCTACACAATTTTTTCATATTATGTATTTTTCATAAACTTTTAGAAGACTCTTCTATATGCATTTTAAATATCAGGACACTACTTTTAAAACGTAATTATTTATTCAATTTTATTTATTTATTTCTAATTAATTATTTTATTTAACTTTATTTCTTTATTTTAATTAGACCAGAGAGGAACAGAGTGAGAGATAGAGAAAGTAAGCCACTGTGTGTCCAGTCTTCAAACTGCGATCGGACACATTGGAATCTAGCGCCTTTAATCACCACACCACCTGCTGGCCCCTCAATTTTACTTAATATTATTAATTTTTTTGTTGTTGGGGGGGGATAGGAGACATGGTTTGACCAGAAACAGACAGAGAGAGAGAGAGAGAAAGTGAGAAAGCAAGTCGCCAGGCCTCGGACTCAAACTATGGTTGACCATGTGGCAGTTGAGCACCTCAACCACCATGCCACCTGCTGGCCCCAGGACAGCACTTTTGATAAAGCCACAAGGATCCTGTAAATGAAGGCTCTCCTCTTTCCTTCCCCTTTTTTCCTCCTCATCCTGTACCACCCACTCACGGAACTGCCTCCAGCTTCTTCATTGGGTCAACAACTAAAATGGCCCTTTTGAGAACATCTGTTGGCAAAAGAAAGGGGGAAGGGAAGGGCTCACAATGAAAAACTGCAACAAACACAAAGCAATATGTATTGATTATGATTATCATCCAATTTCAAATGTTGGACATGTTCTGTCTTAGGTATCTTCCTTGAGTTTTTTTTTTGAGAGGTTTTTGCTATAGGGCGTGTGCGCTCGCCAGACTGACAGAGAGAGACAGAGAGACAGAAAGCAAGATATCACCCCCTGGGGGGATGGCCACGCCGCAATCCCTTCTCCTCCGTTCTCTTCTTGGGACCTTGGGCATGCACGCACACGCGCCCGGCGTGAGTTTTAAGCCACCGGGTCCAGGACATGAACAGCAGGTGACTACGTGGGAGTCCAGCGACATAGCCATTACGCTAACTGCTGGTCCCCTCTTCCTTGAGTTTAATAACTACCATGTTTTCAATAGGCATGCAGTCTATTTTTTTTTATTTTATTTTATTTGCTGAGTTCTTCCATGAGCAAAAGAGACAGTAACAGAGAGATGGCACCCAATAAGGTCTTCATGCTGAAATGCATGCCCAGACTCAGTCAGCTTGGGGCCATGGGCACCCTTATACCTGGCATACTCAGGTCTCTGGATTAAACTGGGACCTTCTCATGCACATCAGCCTTACAGAATATTGCATTTTACCACTGTATCACTGTTTAACCCCCAGTGGTCAAAATTAAAAAAAAAATTATAGTGATCCATGTTTAAATTGAAAACACGCTGGTAGTTAAGACATTGGACTCCCATATGGCCGACCATGGTTCAGGTCCCAGATTAGGCAGCTTGCTCTCTCTCTCTCTCTCTCTCTCTCTCTGATAAGCACATGCATCTTATACCAAATTCTAAAAAGTAAATAAATAAAATTAAATTATTCTTTTTTTTTGGGGGGGGGAGGTTTTCGCTATAGGGCGCGTGCGCTCACCAGACAGACAGAGAGAGACATAGAGACAGAAAGCGAGAAATCACCCCCCAGAGGGGATGGTCACGCCGCAATCCCTTCTCCTCCACTCTCCTCTTGGGATCTTGGACACGCACGCACATGCACCCGGCGTGAGTTTTAAGCCACCGGGTCCGGGACGCGAACCGTGGTCGACTACGTGGGAGTCCAGCGACATAGCCATTACGCTAACTGCTGGTTCCCATAAAATTAAATCATTCTTAAAAAAAATAAATAAATAAATTGCAAACACAGGAAACTACCCTTTGGGTGAAGGCAAATGGACCATGTTCTGCTTAGTTAACAAAGGCAAGCAACACGAACTGCAACCTCGCAACCACTGGGCCGACTGAATGGCACGGAGCACTGCTCAAGCAAAGCTGGATCCATCTGCAAGATCGTGGGTTGGGTTCCAGGACTCTCTGCAAGATCATGGGTTCGGTTCCTAGTCCATCTACACATGCCTGGATCTTGTTGACAATGCTCTCCTCTCTCTCTCCTTCTCGAAACAAGGAAATAAACTTTAAAAAAAAAAAAAAAAAAAGAAAGAAAAAGAAACTCCAAACTGTAAAGTCTGAGGTGGGAATCTTCTAGCAAAATGAGTAAGCACTAGAAAAATATATAAAGGTTATAGTTCTTCATGCTTCTAATTTTGTGCAAATATCTGAGAGAGAAGAGCCATTTGGTAACTAATGAAACGTCCTGTTATAAATACCCTTCCCTCCTGCTGGGAAATCACTTAACTCGTTTTTCAAGAGGGAGTAATAGACTCTGAAGATTCTTAGCCTTTTGTTAATGTGGTTTTTTTTTTTCACTCTCTTTGGCTCTTGAAAAAGAAAATGGGCCTCTTTCATGGTTCGCGGGCTCATTTCCTATCATTGAAAGTTAAGAAGAGCGTCTCCAACCTCAATACCCTTGATTTTAGACTTCATCAACGATGTTTTTCAAAATCTATGCACCGGTAGGTTGAAGCTACTTTATTCTAAGTCATCATTACTTTTTCGGAACAGATGAAACAAAAATAAAAATAATAAAATCTGTCCACGTCCCTCCCTCGCAGTTTAGATAGAAACAGGCCATGTGGGGGAACAGTGACCCTCGGGGTAGTTCTCACAACGATGATAGGCAGGCGAAGAAGCCTGCAAGCCGACAGGGTGTGCATGCCCAGGGAATCAGGCTGGCTGGAGCCCGGGGCGGATCATGGTGTCTCTCTGTTGCTCATGAAAGAAAGAAAACTTTTTTTTTTTTTTTTCTTTTTTTGGAGAGGTTTTTGCTATAGGGCGCGTGCGCTCGCCAGACAGACAGAGAGAGACAGAGAGATAGAAAGCAGGAAATCACCCCCTGGGGGGATGGCTACGCCGCAATCCCTTCTCCTCCATTCTCCTCTCGGGATCTTGGGCACGCACGCACACGCACCCGGCGTGAGTTTAAGCCGCCGGGTCCGGGACTCGAACCGCGGTCGACTACGTGGGAGTCCAGCAACATAGCCATTACGCTAACTGCTGGTCCCAGAAAGAAAACTTTTTAAAAAATTATTTAAATTAAAACAATTTAACATTTCTCAGTGTTCCCTACTTGGTTATAGTATCCAAAGGCTCTAAAATGGTGGCCACAAAGCTTCCCTATGAATATGAAGGGTATTTGTAAAACAACAACAAAAAAGTCAGTTTTTCCTTTTATTCTCAATGATTGGTCTCATGTGGGAGAACACGCCATTCAGGTGTAAATTCGGAGCTGAGCTAACGGAAAAGGTCCTGGCTAGTGGGGTGGTGTGACGATTGGGAGTGGCTGGGTCCCCCATGGCTGAGTACATAGTGAGAGTCTTGGATGTGGTACCTTGAGAAGAACACCAAGCGCTTGTGCATACGTGCCCAAAATCCCCACGGAGGACATGGGATTGCAGACTGGCCCACCTGCCTGTAGGGGTGATTTCTCACTTCCCCTCTCTCTGTCTCTGGTAAGCACATGTATCCTATAACAAAAACTCACCAAATCAAAAGACTCTTTCTGCTGCTTTAATAGTTCACATTCTGGGGACCAGCAGTTAACGTAATGGCTATGTTGCTGGACTCCCATGTAGTCGACCACGGTTTGAGTCCCGGACCTGGTGGCTTAAACTCACGCCGGGCGCATGTGCGTGCGTGCCCAAGATCCCGAGAGAATGGAGGAGAAGGGATTGCGGCATGGCCATCTCCCCTGGGGGGTGATTTCTCGCTTTCTGTCTTCCTGTCTCTCTGTCTCTGTCTCTCTCTGTCTTTCTGGTGGGCGCACGCATCCTATAGCAAATAAAACCCTCAAAAAAAAAAAGAAAGAAAATAGTTCGTATTCTGTACACGTGAGCTCGAAATAACCACCCGCAGTATAATTCATATCACATTAAAAATGAGTATACCTCCTTTCACTGAGGCTGTAAAGATTTTCTCCCCAGGTCCTGGCTCATTTGCCCATGCCTCGAGAAATTTTTGGTGTCCTTAACTCAGGGAAGGATGGTTTAGGAGCTACTGACCATTAGTGGGTTGAGAAGGGTCATTATCCCACAGGGCACAGGACATCCCCTGACAAACCTGCCTACGGGTTTCCATAGACATGGCTCAACGCACTGAAACAATCTTTTCATCACTGCACAACATACTTTGAAATAAGTATCAATGGATTCCTTGATTGTGGAAAGGGGGACGGATGGACATCGAGAGGTCCACGGGGGTGCAGATGTTCGTGCACTGCCCACGCCACTAGTGCTGGTCCATGGAAACGAGCAAATGCCCAACCATCTTCTCTCCAAGTTCTCCACCTCCAGGCAGACCCCCGACTAGTCGTTCAGACATGAAGCCCGTGTTACCCAGCCATCTTCCACTGGGATGAAACCACAGAACACAAATGGCCCTTCAGTATCTACATGCCGTGTGGAAAAAAAAAGAAAATCCCACTCAGAGACCTCAAGGTGAGTTAGAAAATTCAACATAGATGATGCTTCCATTTTTTCTTTTATCTGAAGAATAGTCTAATTAATGGGAACTTGAAGATGTGGCTAACCCTGTTTCTACCCAGGATAGAGAAGATTCTGGGACTTTCTTTTTTTTTTTTTTTTGAGAGTGTTTTGCTATAGGGCACAAATGTGCTTGCTGGAGAGACAGAGACAGAGAGACAGAAAGCGAGAAACCATCCCCCCAGGGGGGAATGGCCATGCCACAATCCCTTTTCCTCCGTTCTCCTGGAAGGATTTTGGGCACGCACTCATATACTCCTCGCGTGAGACTCAAGTTGTTGGGTCCAGGACTTGAATACGTGGGGGTCCAGCCATGTTACCACTACGCATCTGCTAGTTCTCCGAAGTTTCAAAATTTTATGTTTGACATCCAGTATTCAATTTATGTTTTATTTATTTATTTTGCTTTTGGTGAATGATGTGAAGTATTAATCAAATCTTTCTTTCTCCTTCTCTCTTCCTTTCTTCTCTCCTTTTCTTTTTTCTTTTCTTTTCTTTTCTTCTCTCTCTCTCTCTCTCTCTCTCTCTCTCTCTCTCTCTCTCTCTCCAGAAGGTACATGTGCTTGCTAGAGACACACAGGAGAAGCACACACAGAAAGAGAGGGAAAGAGAGAGGCAGAGAGGGAAGGACAGAGGGAGAAGGAGAAAGCACCCTCAAATGGGGCATGGTCACACCACCACTCCTTCACCTCCATTTCTCTATCATATCAGGATTTGGGGCCAGCTTGCACATGCATTTCGTTTCTTTTTCAAGTAACCAGGGCTGGGATTTAAACCATGGTTGGATACGTGCAATCCTGGCTACAGAGCCAAACCTATTTACATTTTCTCTTTTCATTTCTTCTTCTTATTTTTTTAATTAATGAATACCCAATTTTTCTAACATCATTGGCTGTAAAGATGATCTTTTCTGGACAGAATCATGTTGGCACCTCTGGAAAATCCATTATTTGCATATGTATAGTTCTAGTTATGAAGTTCCCATGCTATCATATTAATCTATGTGTTTCTTTAGGTCATAATTAGTATAACTCCATGTGAAGACACGAGGTCAAGGAGTATGAGTCCTTCAAATTTGTTTTACTACTACTGCACAGTTTTGGCTAGTCCAGGTCCTTTGCATTTCCATATGAATTTAAATCCAGCCTGTGAATGTCTCTTCAAAAGAAAATAAGCCTACTTGTGTTTGACTTGGGATGGCATTGCATCTATAGATCAATTCATATAAAGTGGACATGTCAGCAATACCGAGTAGTCCCATGTGAAGTCCATGAACATAGTATAGCTCCTCATTTGTTTAGGTCAACCTTAATCTCCTTCTGTGACAGCGTGCCGCTTTCAATACGTGGACCTTGTTGGGTTTGTCACTATGCAATTTATATATTTACATGCCAGAGGACCCTTCTGTAGTGGATTCGAAATAAAAAGCAAAAGACCAAACCAAAAATCTAGTTATTCATGACAGATAGTTGAAAAGTGCCCTGCTATGCAATTTTCTTGAGACATATGAACATTCTGAAAATGTCCCGTTCCTAAAATATTTTTAACATTCTGAAAACATCTGAGATGGCGCTTCTTTCTAGTTTTCTTGGAAAGTTGCTATAGTTCAACTCCTGCCACATGGAGCTAATTTACAAGATTTATCCATTTGCGTGGGGGAGGCTGGTGTGTATGTTTCATTCTCCCAAATTGGAGCTCACTTAGCAAAGCATACTAGACGCTAAATATTTTTTAAAAGTTGATTTGCATGAAGATCAAGTCAATTGAGTTTTGAAAGGATTCCAAGCAGAGTCAAATATTCAAAATGATCAATATAAAAGCCTAATTTGCATTAAGAGAAAACATAGATTATTTTTAATGCTCCAAGCTATTTTAATTTTGGCATAGCATACCCCATTATTCTTTTATAATATGCATAGATTTTGTGCATAAATTCACTGCTATTGGACTGATTGATAGACATATATCACGAGGGCTATGATTTAGTAGATCATTTTTGTACCCAAAGAAGTTGACTAGGTCCTTTATGTCTATCATGTCTCATATATTTCTCACAGAAACTGGGAAGTCGCTACCGTTACGGCCGTATCGTAGATGGATTTCAGGCATACACATGAGCAGTTGCCAATAAATCTGTCATCCATCTTTAAGGACAATTATCCTAACAGAACATCACGCATAAATATAGCTAGGAGGGCATTTTGATGGGTAAAATTCAAATATCTGAATTTTAAAAACACCAACCTTAATCATTTCTATTTAAAACACTCGTGTCTCTTTCTTTGTTAAAAAAAATGTATTCATTTATTATTACTATTTTTAAATTAGCTATTGGGCACGTGCTCTCAACAGAGAGAGGCAGAGAGAGAGAGAGAGAGAGAGAGAGAGAGAGAGATAGAAAGCCGGAGGGGCCAGGACTTGAGCTGTGGCCAGCTATGCGGGAGTCTGGTACTCAAACCACCATGCCACCTGCTGGCCCCAGTGTCTTGTTTGTTTCTGAAAGGACTTTAATCACGCATTTTGAAAGATTAAGCATTCTTCAATAAATCAAAATAGCCAAACGTGCATTTCCCAGGAAACTCAGATATCGATAGAAAAGCATAAAGAAGCAAGCAAAGACCCAAGGGTATACACCGTGCTTCACAAAGGAATGTTAATGGAAATACCTTCTCATCTATAACTCAAGCAGCAACACAAATCCTAATTAAAATCCAAGTTGCCTAGGCTGTCTTGTTAAATAATGATGAGCTGTATGACGTTTCTTTGAAGTTTGAGTCGTTTGCAATAAGGTCGGCTAATGACTGTGTTGTAAGGCCCTCTTAAAATGAAGTGGGGATCCTCTCAACTATGAACTGCTCTTGAAAGAAGACAGCTCTAACAAAATATTTGCATTATCCCTATAAATTGGTATCTCCTACCTACACATTTGGGTTAAACCTAAAAAAATCAGAGGTCTACATTTTGTAGTAATAAACTAGGTTAATTCACCCCAATCTCTTTGTGAGAGCAAATGAAAATGTATGTGATTCTTAAAGTCTAATAATGCGTTTTTTCTTTTTGAAAGTTTTTCTTTGCTATATAGGGCGTGTATGCTCACAAGACCAAGACAGAAAGGAAGAAATACCCCTCAGGGCGATGGCCACACCACAATCCCTTCTCCTCTATTCTTATCCTGGGATCTTGGGCAAGCACGCACATGCTCCCAGTCTGAGTTTGAAGCCGCCGGGTCTGGGACTTGAACTGCGGTCGGCCATGTGCAAGTCCAGCGACGGAACTGCTACGCCACCTGCTGGCCCCATATAAAGGCATGTCAATGTTAAAATTGTAAATAAAAATGCCAGCACCAGAACTGATGAGAAGGTGATGATTCAGGCAGATAGACCAGCTGCACATTAGGCAAACAATGAAGCACTTGTTCCTGGGGTCTTTGCCCATCCGGAAGAAACCGTGGGGCCTTCTGCAGTGGCGTGGCCAAAGCAGGTTTATGTCAGATCCTGGTCTCTGCTGAATTTGTGCTGCCTGATAAACTGGCCTCTAACATTTCCCTACCTCCGCAGGTTTCACCCTCAGGGTAAACACAAAATAAAAGTAATTTCCGTTTTGCAGGGCCTCGCGGTTCACCTCCACAGCATCTAAGCAATTTGGGGAAGAACAAGACTTGCTGGATGGGAGAACCTAGGGTTGGAGTATACCCATGTTGCTATGGTGTCTGCCCCTGAGGAAGCTGACAATCCAGGAATAAATTTATTACTGTAATTTTTTCCCCCATAAAATACAGTGGCCAATTTACAAAGATGACTAAGCACATGAACAAAAAACAGCAGAAAGTCACAGCTAAGACCCAGAAGGACGAGATCCCAAAAGCATTTAGATTGTTGATGGTGAAAGATACAATAAACTAATTTCTTTGGAAAATTGAGCAGCAAATAAAACAAGCAAACAAAACTAAAGTGAAGCGAGGGAGAAAAAGAGAGTTGGAAAATGTGGTCTGGCCATGAGAAAAATGTTAAAAGTGAAAAAGAATAACAGTCCAGTGGGCATAAAGGGGCCAGAGAGCAAGAACAACACATTTGGAAAATAAGGAATGGTCTATGAAAAGATATTCAAAGGTGAAACAAAAATTCATAAATGGAAATTAAAGGCGGAGTAGTGCCAGAAAATCTGATCCTTACTCCCTCCTGGAATAGCAATTTGTTTATTTAAGGCATTGACCATCAAGAAGGGCCATGAGGGGCCGGCAGGTGACGGGCGTGGTGGCTAAAGCATTGGACTCCCACATGGCTGACCATGGTTCATGTCCTGGACCTGGTAGCTGGCTTTCTCACGCTCCCTTTCTCTGTCACTCTCTGGTCAAAATTGAGTAATGATAATAATAAATAAAATTAAAAATAAATAAATCTTACAAAAAAAAAGAAGGCCCACAAGATGCTCGTGCCCACTTAAACCAATGTTGGAACTGATCAAATGCCTGGGACCCTTGCCCTTAATTTGACCTTAAAAATACATTGGGTGGCTTGGGACCAGGAGTTGGCATAATGGCTATGTCGCTGGACTCCCATGTAGTCGACCGCGGTTCACGTCCCGGACCCGGTGGCTTAAACTCACGCCGGGTGTGTGTGCGTGCGTACCCAAGATCCCAAGAGGAGAATGGAGGAGAAGGGATTGTGGCATGGCCATCCCCCCGGGGGGTGATTTCTCGCTTTCTATCTCTCTGTCTCTCTCTGTCTGTCTGGCGAGCGCATGCGCCCTATAGCAAAAACTTCTCAAAAAAAAAAAAAAATACATTGGGTGACTTCCTCAGGGAGGCCTTTTCGGCACGAGCTGCCCACTCTCCTTCCTTTGCGCATTGCAATAAAATTCTCCTTTCTTTCATCGCACATACCAAGAAACTAAGAAATAGTTTTGGGGCCGGCAGGTGGCATGGTGGATAAAGGTTCTGGATTTCCACATGGTTGACCGTGGTTCAAGTCCTAGGCCTGGAAGCTTGCTTTCTCACTTTCCCTTTCTCTCTCTCTGTCTCTATCTGGTCAAATTAGAAAATAATAATAATATCAAATGGAATTCAGAAAGAAAGAAAGGAAGGGAAAGCAAGGAAGGAAGGAAGGAAGGAAGGAAGGAAGAAACTAAGAAGTAGTTCATTTGAACGATGACCAAAGTTTCACCTAGTGAGTGCAATGTCGCTGATAAAGTATCAATTCTTCACAAAAATCTAGAAGTATGAAACAAACATAGTAGAAAGTGGAGATGTTTGAAAATTAATGAACTAGGCTCTACTTTAAGAAAATAATAATAGTAAAAGATTAATTGGAAGAACACAATAAAGAACCAGCATAAAACAACAGGTAGTCAAGAATAAAATGAAAAGAGGGAACCAGCAGTTAGTGTAATGGCTATGTCGCTGGACTCCCACGTAGTCTACCGCGGTTTGCGTCCCAGACCCAGTGGCTTAAAACTCACGCCGGGCCCGTGTGCGTGCCCAAGATCCCGAGAGGAGAATGGAGGAGAAGGGATTGCGGCGTGACCATGCCTCCTGGGGGGTGATTTCTCGCTTTCTATCTCTATGTCTCTCTCTGTCTGGCGAGCGCACACGCCCTATAGCAAAAACCTCTCCAAAAAAAAAAAAAAAAAAAGAATAAAACGAAAAGATAGTTCATTATGAAGCATAGCCGGGGGGGGGGGGGGCAGCTGGTGGCATGGAGGTTAAGGCAGTTGGATCTCATATAGTTGGTTCAGCAGTTTGAGTCCTGGAACCGGCGGTTTGAAAAACACACCAGGTGCATATACATGCCCAAGACCTGAAATGAAAATGAAGGAGAAGGGATTGTGGCATGGCCATCCCTCCTGAGGGGTGATTTCTCACTTTCCCTCTCTTTCTCGCTGTTTCTTTCTGGTGAGCCACACATGCCCTACGGCAAAAAATTTCAAAGGAAAAAAAGAAAGTATAATCAAAGGCATAGATTGTGATACGTTCTACTGATTAAAAGAAAAGGTGTAAAAGACGAGTGTATTTGAGAGAAAACAAACAAACAAACAAACAAAACAGTCCAGCAGCCTTATATCAGCTAGAAAGGAAAACTTGAAGCAGTGATTCCATAATGGCTGAATGTCTCAGAAAATCCACGCATGTGAGGAATGAGAGTGTATAGCAAATAACCTTATACCATGAGTTATAAAAAAATCCAAACTAGGGAACCAGCAGTTAGCGTAATGGCTATGTCGCTGGACTCCCACGTAGTCGACCGCGGTTCGCGTCTCGGACCCGGTGGCTTACAACTCACGCCGGGCGCGTGTGCGTGCGTGCCCAAGATCCCGAGAGGAGAATGGAGGAGAAGGGATTGTGGCGTGACCATCCCCCCTGGGGGGTGATTTCTCGCTTTCTGTCTCTCTGTCTCTCTCTGTCTGTCTGGCGAGCGCACGTGCCCTATAGCGAAAAAACTTCTCCAAAAAAAAATCCAAACTAGAGGGGCCAGCAGGTGGCATGGTGGTTGGGGGCACTGGCTGACCACGGTTCTAGTCCCAGATCTGGTGGCTTGCTTTCTTACTTTCTCTCTCTCTCACTCTGTCCCTCTCCAGTCAAATTAAAATAGATAAATAATTTTTTTAAAAGTTAAAAAAAAACCCTAGAAATTGTACACATGTATATTAAGAATAAAATAGAGGGACCAGCAGATGGTGTCAAAATGGTTCCATCTCTGGACTCCTACATTATTGAGCATGGTCTGAGTCCTGAACCTGGCAGCTTAAAATTCACACCGGGCACATGTGCATGCATGCCCAAACTCCCAAGAGGAGAATGGGAGAAAAGGGATTGCCATGTGGCTGTCCCTCGACCCCGAGGGGTGAATTCTCACTTTCTGTCTCTCTTTGTCTCTTTGGCAAGTGCATGTGCCCTATAGCAACAATTTCTCTTGCTCTCAAAAAAAAAAAAAAAATCCAATAGAGACACTCATACCACAGCAGATAAGAAAGCTGGATCCCACGTGGCCGACTACAGTCTGAATCCCACCCAGTGGCTTGAAAAACACACCAAGTGCATATGTGTAAAGACCCCAAATCCCAATGGGATGGGGAAGGGAGGTGAAGGGATTGCAGTATTACCACCCCCACTAGGGGGTGCTTTCTCCCTGTCCCTTTCTCTGTCTCTCTCTGGCATGTGCACGCACCATCTGGCAAACATGTTTAAAAGAGTGAAATCATTGTCCATCTTGGAGGACAGCATTCTAAACTTGGCATGTCCTCAGGGAGCAGTCCATGCCCACGGGGAAACGGTGCTGTGGTCTCTGTGTGTACTTCCGGTTCATCAGAAACAGCTTCAGGAGAGCCTTGCCCACCCTCCACGCCCCCGAGCCATTCCAGAATTGACACACTTTTACTCGGTTTCCAGTGTCTTACTGCCACCTGAACTGAGCTGGCCATCTCTCTGTCCACCCACTGTCCACACCCAGGTCTACAGTGCAGTGTGAGGCTTCTGTTCCAGCTACTCATCCCCTGACTGTGTGTCTACATGTCTGCATGTGCAACAGTGGATCAGGTTTCTCTTCCTGTCTACATCAATTGCTACAGTTATCTTTTAAAAAAAGAATTATTTATTTGATTTTATTTGTTGTTGTTATTATTATTATTATTTCATTTGACCAGAGAGAGAGGGAGAGAAAGGGAAAGTGAGAAAGCAAGCCACCAGGTCCGGGACTCAAACTGTGGTCAGCCATGTGGGAGTCCATCACCTTAGCCACCCCACCACCTGCCAGCCAGCCACTGTATGTTTAGCAACTTACGTAGATATAGGAAATAGAGTTACGTCTACGGAGAACACGCTGTAAAATAATGAATTATTAAAAGACTTTGTGAGGCCAGCAGGTGGCATGGTGGTTACAATGTTGGACTCCACATAGTTGACTCCATGGTTCAGGTCCCAGACCTGGCAGCTTGAAAAACACACTGTGTGTGTGTGTGTGTGTGTGTGTGTGTGTGTGTGTGTACCCCGAATCCTGAGAGCAGAATGGAAAACAAGGAATCGTGATATGGCTAACTCCCTTGGGGGATGATTTCTCACTTTCCTTTCTCTCTGGGAAGCCCATGCACCATATAGCAAAAACCTAAAAGCATAGCCGTCTTAGGCAAAATGGATGAAATGGGAGAGAAAACAGATGACCGAGGGTGTTGGGCAGGTGCCAGCAGCACTGGTCAGTGAGTACATCCGGCCAAAATGAACGCCGACGTTGCATGGACACATCTGGCAATCTTCCACTGTACAGAGCTCTGAAAGGTGAGAATACCCAATGAGCTTGCTAAAAATAAGCAGGAGCGCAATCACAGCTCCGCCCGAATGGCACCCGTTAGAATAGCTCATTTGCAAAGCCATCGGCGTCGCAAACACGCAGCTCGGAACATTCTGATGGGTGTCTTTGCAGTGTGCATTAAGAGGGAGTTGCATCAAGCTCACATTTATTTATGCACGCTCCTTGTTCTGGAGTTGAAATTGCATGACACAATTTGGTCACCGACCTTCTCCAACAAAACCCTAGCTGTTTCTAAATAAAAAAATCCCTCCTTAAGGATTATGACCTGCCTCTTAGCAAGATATTAAAAATAAATGACTATGGGCTATGAAGCGATTTTAAGTAAGGAAAAATACAAAAGTTTCGAGCAATTGCACCTTATCGCAATTAGTGTATCGCTCCTGAAGGGATGAATTGGAACATAACAGTGCTCGATTTGAGTGTATAATTTCTGATATTCTTGCTAAATTAGGTAATGCTCATGCTGTCTCATATACTTTCAATATTTCAGTAGGACTTACTAACATATTTCCCAGTTGGAGTGATTTGGAAGGACAGGGCTAGGGTAATTTCTATTTTCCTATACAAGAATACACATGACTAAAATTGTTCTATGACAACTTCCATGCTAAATTTCTTAAAAGTACACAACTGAGGTCTTTACAAAGGCCACAGGAAATGTGTATTAAGGAAAAAATTACACACGGGTTTCAAATGGTCTTGCTCCCAAATAAATTCATGGTTTAATTCCATTTTCCCATGAATATTCTGAAATTCTCTTGCAGTTGAAGTCCTGTACTATGCTATGCTAGATACCACTTTTTTTTTTTTTTTGAGAAGTTTTGGCTATAGGGCGC